>VYZT01013256.1:64198-105394 GCA_013400735.1 Pomatostomus ruficeps | reverse complement strand
GGCAAAACAAACATTCCCAATACAATCTGGGCTTTCACTTGCAGGAGGGCTGAGCTGGTTCATGCAGGTTATAGTAATTTGTCTGTTGACATTCTTCGGACGGACAAAATGCCTGTTATAAATAGGTTTGTTGCTTCTCCCGCCCTGGTGGCCTCTCGCCTAAAGTATGGTCTGAGCCTGGCTATAGGAGTTGGCTCTGCAGATACAGTGCTCCTATATGCAGTGCAGCCCCAAACACTATGAGAAAATGGATCAGATATACCACTAAGGGCATTTTAGAAGGTTAAATCTTCCCACAGCTGAGTGGAAGAGATGAGAGGCACTTGTCTGTCTGTGGCCAGTGAATTCAAAGCCTATGAAGCCTTTACATTCCATTTACCATGAGGAAAGGGTATAAATGGTCCACAGGCTTGCAAGTGGCCTTGGCAATTTTAAAAAAATAACTTCAAAAAGTGATCTTCTGTAAACCAGATCATCTTGAAGGGAGCCTATAAAAGAGATAGGAACAAATGTTCTAGCAGAGCCTGTTGTAATAGGACAAGGGGTCCTGGTTTTAAACTGAAGGAGGACCAATTTAGATTAGATATGTGGAAGAAGTTATTTACAACTACGGTGGTGAAACAGTGGAACAGGTTGTCTGGAGACGTGGTAGATGCCCCATTCCTGGAAACACTCAAGGTCAAGCTGGTTGGAGCTCTGAGCAACCTGATCTCACTGAAGATGTTCCTGAGCATTGCAGGGGGTTTGTACTAGATGACTTTTAAAGGTCTCTTCCAACCCAAACCATTCTATGATCTCACAAACCAGATCATATTGCAGACATACAAACATTAGATTTAACACAAGGAAGAAGGAAAGAATATGAAGCTGGGAAGGAGAAAAAAGGAGAAGTTAAGACTGCCCAAAATTTAAATGAGGTCAAGGTGCCTCGAACCCTACCTAGAATTTAATCATATGCCTTTCAAGACATGTATTTGCTTTGAGACCAATGCAAAATGAAATTGTACATGCTTGTTGAACCGATCTATCTGCAATTCTAGTATCAGTCAAATCTCATTCATTTCCCAGGGTCCCAGCACCCTTCACTGCACACTTTACTCAAATTAGAGATCCATCACTAATGCGTACTTTACTCAAAAACACATTACATGTTTAACTACAAACAGTTTTCAGGTTCAAAGCTTGCAGCAACAAGATGACACATGGTGACAAAAAGGGGCTGATAAATCCCATGCCTCTCCCTGGCCCCTCTGCTTACCAGAGGGAATCAAGAATAGAGATTTCCATTTTTGATGGACAGATGGATTTCCATCTGTCTGGCCACAGTCTTAGGTAGGCTTGGACTAGCTGGGTCTTCAGTCTGATTTCTCATGGAAATTCCTGTATTCTTCTAATTGAACAAGGTTCTTAATTCAATGTTCAAGTCTGATTGCTGTGGTGATATTTAAACACAGGTTTAAATGCTGTGCTAAATCAGAGTTTATGTTGGTACCTCTTTTGGGCACTGCAGGAGTTGCACCACTCAGAGGAACCGGCTCCTGATCACTCTGAATGGGTAAAGATGCAGGCACATGACTGTCAGCTCTGCTGGGGTGATAAGCACATGTTAACCACTTGGGTGGATGTTTACTTAAAACCATCTGCTCAGCTAATCTGTGTAACTATCTGAAACAATTCCTGAGGTCGGTCTTTTAAACAAGGACATTGGACAGATGGTCAGCTTTACAATGTGGGTGTAGCACCATAGGTTTGACAAAGCAGATATCATTCCAATAGAAGCTTGAATTACCCACTTTTCTTGCAGTTGTTGGATTGATAAAGCTGTTGCATCAGTTCCCAGGCAGTGCTCCTGGTAAGGTGACTGTATTAATTCCTGCTGCTAGTACAGTATAGAATCTGAGACCCAGCATTAGGGCACACACATTTGTACAATAGTTTCACTGCTCAGCTTCCAACTACCGCCCCACAAATAGCAGCTGCTGCCAATTCAGCTGAAAAGGCACAACTATTTGAGTGTGGACAGCTTTAGACACCTTCTAGAGAACATCTAGACTTTTCTCTTTAATTTGCAGTGCTGTGACCATGACTGTGATCAACCACTGTACCTTATCTAGTGACTCCTTCAATTCAACCTCTGACCCGAAAACTTTCTGGGTGCTTTGCCTGGGTAAAATCAAGCCAGCAATCTACCTACCTATGTCTCATTTTCTGTATTTACAAAAGAAAGGGATAGCACATATCTGGCTCCTTAGTGGTGTGTGAAACACAATGAGAAAATATATACATTTTTAGAAAACATCCATAAAAACATGGATTGTTCTCCTCACAGGTCTGGCGAGGGTACCACATATTGAGCATGGAAATCCTTACAGAAAAGAACAAGCTGTGTTTGGATATTTTGGTTGTCCTTGAAAACCTTGCAGAAATGGGAGAGCCAAAGGGAAGTTAAATAGTTAAAATATTTGCTTAGCAATGAGGTTATCATAAACACTGAAAATTATGTTTACATAAACACAGAAAATTTTCAGTAAAATTTGTTCTGAGCAATTTCATCAGATGCATCTACCAGATGGCTATCAAATAATTGATTTTGTAGCTTGGAAGCCAAATAAAAAGTGGAAATTCAGAATTTGAATCTTCTTGCCAAACAAATTATTAGAAATTTATTTAATTTGACATATCATGTTCTGGCTCATACAAAATATTTAATTTCAAGAATTCTCACTGAACCTAAATATAAACATGTAGAGCAGGAGTAGTTCTCAGGACTGCTCTTGGGGAGACAGTTGCCTCTTTATTCAGTACCTCAAGGACTCTGGCTCTTGCAAAGGATATGAACCATCCAGATTCAACTCTATTCTCTGTCTCCATTGCTCACCTTTCAGAAAATTTACATAATCATCACATGTGGTCAAGGAGCCACTCTCCAGTTATCTGCTGATGTACTTTCACTTTGGACAAATATTTGTAGCCCCAGCCTTCCAGGGAGTTTCTCACACAACAGGTGGAGGCTTATTCTTGGACACTTTTCTGTGGTCTTTCTTTTGTAATACTGTAATGTGGGATTGTGGTGCAAACCCAGGCTTTCTCAGAGCCCAGGAAAGCACCCACAGGAAGACTCCCAGGCTGTCAGATAAACCCAGTATCTGTCACATTCTCCTTTATCTTTGTGGTAAAAGAAGAGAAAGATCAGGATCTTGACAAAGGTATCTACTGAATTCAAACTGGATTTATGAAGAACACTGGGACATATAATCCAAACATGCTTTGCTACAAGTTTGTCTAGCTCCAGTAATTTCTTTGCAAACCCTTGAGAAAGGAGAGCCTGTTTTATATACTTTGTGTGACATGGGAAAACTCAGAGGATCCAAGAAGATGGATTGTGGTCCAAAGGTTTAATTGTAATTGCACTGAATGCATGCAGTATGCAATAGTCTGCATGAATCCATGAGAGTTACATTAATGAGATATAAAAGACATTCCTGGGCTGGGCTGGACAAGACAAATTGAACATAAAATTTGTATTAAACTGACTGCCATTAAACATTTTTACACTTTAGATATACAAAGTTATACCTCTTGAAAAAAATATTCATGCAAATTCACTGGAAACATTTAAAAAAAATGTAAATTTAAAAAAAACATTAAAAAAAATATGTAGAGAAGATGAAGAAAACTTTTAAGAAGCTCCTAGAAAAAGATATAAGAAGGCATACTGTCTCATGTGTTGATACTGATGCATGAAAAGACTGCCTGGAAAAAGCCAAGACAGTGCCAAGAATGCTGGAATAAGTAGATGAATGACCAGTGCCTTTGGGGCACTGATGTTTCATTACGTCAACAAAATAAACAAGACCATCACATGCACTCACATGTAGCAGGAATGAGGAAAAAATTCTAATACTTTCTTAATGTCAAGGATCTAAGCCATGAGGCTTTTTGAAATATATTGATAGATCACAAGATGAGTAAGAAAAAGGAGGGCACACAATGGCTTTCATCTTCTTTTCTACGCTTGGAAAAAATGAATCAACTAATTCAAGTTATATTTTAGACCACATATCTTAGACCACACCAGAAACCAATGCAGTCTTCTGCCACCAATGTTAGATAGGGGTTGGAACACAACTCTGATCAAAAGTGATATCAATACCTTTCTGCTTGGATGTAACCGCTTATAAAAGGGCACCACTTAGTGCTGTGTATTCCTGGTGACTAGTGGTGGCAGGAATGAAAAACCCAACCACACCAGCTTCTGCTTTGTGTAAAACTCCAGGCTGCTAACATTGTACTTAGGACAAAATGCCAGTGGCCAAATTTCCAGTAAATGGGAACAACCTAGTCCACCAGCCAGCCAAAATACCTGCTCAGCTATAAGTAGGGAAGCCAAGGAATTTGGCTGATTCCCCAAGAAGCTTAGCCAGATTCTGAGTCCATCAGGCAGTCACACCTTTAGCCAGGTAGCCAACTTGACAGACTTCTGCCAAGAGCTTTCAAAGTACCAGTGTGTCTCCAGAGGGAAAATAGTAATAATAATATTTAAAAAGTAGTTATAGAGTTGCCAGTGAAAAAGTGTTATTTTCTGGAAAATGTGTTTTGGTGGAAAAAGTTGTAACCTAGTTAAGAAGTAATTCTGTTTGAGGTGCTTAAATAGTCTTCATTGCCTGAGGTCTGAAATCATTACAAAATACTGCTGATGCCAAAAGGGAGGTACACACTGGAAATACGGTGTGTGATGGTGAAGGACTAAGTGGTGAGGCAGATGGTAGAAGGCCTCAAAAGGCTGGCCAAGACCATGCTCAGAATCCTTGCCCTGGCCCTGCTAACAGCACTCCACTGAATAAGGAACTACTGTTCTCCATACTTTCATTACTAGTTATTTCACCCATGGGACCAGACCATTTGAGCAATTTTGCCTCTAAATTTGCATTCTTGCAATTAAGAAGGGCATTTGCTAATATTTACAAATTCATACAGGGTGTGTTTAGTAGGTTAGTTTAGTATGCCAAGAATCATGTATGTCTGAGGTATAGCTGACTCCAGCCACTGTCCAGAAGTTAGATATTCTATTTTTGTAAAACAGTCCTTTATTATTACTTACATTTGGCTTGTGCACTTGTGTGTCCTACCTTGACCCTCATTTGAGGTGAATATTGAAGAGAACTCTTCTCATTTGCTTCACTCTGTCTCTTCCTAAATGTTCCTTTTATGTTGCTTCCACAACATGTCATAAAGACTTAATGCTGTCACTGGACCCTTATGGGACTTGATAGTAAGAAATAAAAGGGGCCATTGAACTGTGATGGATGACTTAGAGGGTCTTGAGTACCTTGATGTGCCCTCGGCTGACAGAAGCCAGCAGGAATATAGAGCAGAGATGAGGCACACTCTTTGCAACACAAATCACACAACCATGACAAGCTGGGCAGTGAAGTGCTCTGTGTTACCAAGGAAGAGCAACTTCACCTTTAAGGAAAATCTTCTCTAGTGTTAAATATTATTCCTGCCCTCATCAGAATTCACATATTCTGCCACATATCCAAAGATCAGACAGTTTCAGCTCTCAGAGGGACCACAGTTGGTATTGGAACCTTTGATTTAGCCAAGACAGACCTTGACAGTATCCCCATTTTCATATTTATATTATAGACATACTTTGCATTCCCCTGGCACCTTTTATCAGAGGATTGATCTCCTCTACAGACAGCAATGAATTAATGCTTGCAATGCCAATGTAAATTGGGATTTGTTTTCCTTGTTCTGTAGATAGGAAAGAATGAAGCTCAAAAATGATGCAACTTATTTAAAGAAGGCTTGGCAGAGCTAGGCACAGAATCCAGACATCCTGATATCCTGATACCCGAGGCAGTGCCTTCACCTCACTATCATTGCCCTTTCACCTGCTCACTGTGCAACAGACATTCTAATTGGACACAAAGACAAAGAAAAGCCTCACCTGCTTTTTAAAATGGATGCCTAAACTCATGGGTTCACAGCAAAACACCAAGTGTGATAAATGTCCAGGACATCTTCAGTCATGAGATACCACTAGTTCTGAAAACATAGTAACTACATAAGGATTAAGAACCCTAGTTGTATCCATGCATTAAAAAAAAATCCTTTTTTTTAATAGGCACTTCTAAGTGGCTAAGGTGACTGTGAAAGTAGCATAGAGAAGAAAAAGATACTGTGAAAAGAAAAAGAAACTGCTTTTGCTTCACTTGTGTCTATATGTTGATTTGACATATCATTATAAGTCTGGTTTTATTACTAAATATTTGGCAAAGTTTCCAGAAAATATATGCATGGATTAGATCTGACAATATGTGGTTTTTTCATAGTAGCCAAAGTTTCTTCACAGTTGTAGGTTGAATATCAACAGAGCATCCTGTAGCACTCACTTTTTTTACCCTGCCCAATGACACTATCACATTTCCAATTTACACCACCTGATATTCGCATATCATGTTAATGCCAGCCAGACAAATCACTTATGTTTGAAAAGAGGCAGGAAACCATAACTGATCTTGAATGATACTCAAATTCTACATGCTCCAAAGACACTATTGGTTACTGTGATCTTGATATATTCCTTCATGCAAGGAACACACATAAACCAGTATTTCAGTGAAAAGAAACAAAAGTGGGAACAACCTCAAAAGCATCCCCCTGCCTGCCCCTCCAGTAATTCTGTTGTCCTGAGCACTGTCCTTTCTTTCATAACACATTTGAGAGTGTTGTGTTGGAGTCTGCCTAGTCTTGTTCCTCCTTGCACACAGGGAGACATTAGTGATGTGAATCCACTGACCTGAATATAACTTCAGATCCAGCCTATAACGTGACGCTCCTTTGGGCAGGAAACTGTTGCTTTTCAGTTCCTCTTGTTTCTTAAAATCACACTTAGAGAAGAGTTCTCAAAACTCCTACTGGCTTTATCCAGAGTCAAAACTACATCTGGTTAAAAAAAAAAAAGGCAAGGATTTAAAACTTCCTAGCTTAAAACTAAGATACTGCGAATAATAGACCATCTTATAATACAGGGAGCTTTCTTTTTCTCTTGTAGGTATCATTGCAGAGGCTGTCATGGGAAACCCTATGACAATACTAGCAAAACTCTCAGAATGTCACTATTGAGCTCCTTGGCTTTTTCTTTTTTTTTTTTCTTTTTTTTTTTTTTTTTTAATTTAACTTGTTTTTTTTTCTTTTTTTTTTTTTTTTTTAAATTAACTGTGTTTCTTTCCTATTTGTCATAGCTAATAATCTATTCTGCCACAGCTTCAAACCCTGTGGGCCCTACTACAGAATCAGTCCACCCCTGTCAGCTATGGCTCTTTGCTGAGATCTGAGGAAAAGCCCTACCAGTATTAAAATACACTATGAAGGCAATTCACTCCTGCTTGAAGGTCTTATCTTTGTTCTATAGAATGCGCTTTTTTATATTAACAATTTCTTTACATTCCTATCTGAATGGGCTTTTTGACATTAATATTACACTGTATTTCTTGTAAAAATCCATCTGTTTATCTGATGTTATCCCTGAAGGAAAAATTGTTGGTAGATACCCCAATTGATTACCATTCCTAACAAAACTTTGTTGTGAGATTCAGGTGTTGGGGTTGGTGGGTGCACTGCCATGCCACATACGTGTACATGCACACAGTCCAGCCTGAGAGCTGTCCAGGCAACCAGGCTAAATTCACAAATTGAAAGCTTCTAGGAAGAAGAATGAAAGTTGTCTGCAGTTAGGTGTTTGACTTCCATCCACAAATACTTGATCTGTATCTGTACTAGTGTTTATTAGTTGTACTGGGTAAGAAGAAAATTGTATATGGCCACTGATGTCTTGATCCTTCTTTTTTTGGAAATCACTCTGATCCTAACATTTTCTCTGATCATGACTCTTTCTGCCTTGTTCTTCATGTTTTCATTAATAAGAACAGTATTGCACCATATATTTTTACAGCAAGTGACCACCACAGTCACTCTATTCTTTAGTCTGTTTCCAAGTCAGATTTCTGCTTTAGCCCACCCTGGACTCCTCAGTTCATTCTGCAAAATGGATCTGAGATTTTCAAACTATAACCATTGCTCAGGCCATAGACATTCCCCATTGCTCTCAGTTTTGTCCTTGGTTCTTTTCCACGGCTATTGGACACTTGTTTCCCCACTCCTCTCCTCTCCAGCTCATAAAAGCAGTCATTTAACCTTTGCCACCACCAGCCCCAAACCACCCGCAGGGAAAAGGCAGGGTGAAACCTCCCAGCACAGCTCTCCTAAGGGAGGCAATAACCAGCAGTCATGATACAGTTTTTCCATGGAGCCAGACTCAGACTGGCTACCGCACTACACTGCATGAGGAATGTCTAACTGGGATTTAGATTGCGTGTCTCAAAGCCTGTCCTTCAGTTTTTTTCATTTCCTAATCTGCCACTGATCCTTGTTTTCCTCCTATTTACACTGCCATAAGCTCTCAAGCAAACCTAAACCAAGACAAAGCCTGGGGTGAAAGCAAGTCCAACTCAGTGCCTTTAGTTTACTCAGAGCCAAGGATGCCTCAATTACCCTTTGCCATGGGGAGCTTTCTGAAAGACAATTCTCCCTCAGCAGTATCTCTCTATAGACAGCACCTGTGTATGTAGCAGACCCCAAGCAGCAAAAATAGCCCATCTTTGGAGCAGTGAGGCCAGGAAGGCAGGTCAGCATTAGCTTGCTTAACAGGCACAGAAGCACCTATTTTTGCCTTGCAGAGCGACACACACACTAACAAAACAGATCCTGGGCAGAGGAAAGCAACGGGGAAAAATAAGAACATATTTTTCTTCTGATGCTTCATTTTATGGAATACTTCATGAATTTCCATCTCTCCTTATCTCTGTTCTTTCCTTCAGGTATCACTGTTTATCTTTGAGGAAAATGTTTCCTAAATAGTCACTATCTGGCTCATTCTTAATAATGAGTACTATCAGGTGCTTTTGATTTTAAATCGTGAAGTATCTCCCTTAAAAGAATGTTTGAAGTTCATAGTCATAACATGGAAATATTTCCAGACATTGACAAAAACAATATATATGCCTGATTTTAACCCTGTTACAAGTGCAGCTGTGCTATCAGTCTGAAATGGGCTTAAAAGCCCAGGAAAGTATAAGTGCATTTTGGAAGATGAACTCCAAGACAGGATACTTAGTGCAGCTGGGCAATGAGGGTGTGCAATTAGTTAATGCTACTCCAGCCTCACCATTCTTAATTTCCAAAGGGGCAAGTAGTAGTTAGTTAACTGTATTAGTTAATCGTGATCCTGGGCTATGCACATGGCAAAGGTATTTTGTTACCTCACAGAGAGGGCTTGAGGCCTGATGTTTGAGTTCCTTTTGTGGAAGGCCATTGAAGCACTAATTCAACGTGCTGGCTAAAGGTCCCCAGCTGTGCAATAGGTGGTGGAGACAAAATACATCCTTTCTATCTTGCAAGGCAAGGTTGCAGGGCTTTTCATGGACTTGAGAAATATACACAGTACTGGTCAGGACCCTGCCATTTCTAGCACGCAATCAGAAGCTAAAACTGTAAACAATCTCTACACAAATCTGGAACTGTGCAAAATACCTCCAGCTTTTCCACTCCCTTTTTTTTTTTTTTCATTTCTCGGAGATTTGCATTTCATAAAGATTGGATTTCTTCTAGTCAAAGTATACAGTAAAACTGAGCAAAGACATTCTCAGACAGATACCTATAAATTTGTTTGTCTCCTCAGAATGATTATATTTGGGCTTTTGGTTCTGCAACATGTATTTTAATTTCACTTATCCTAGGGCACGTGTACAGTAAGTAATGGAGCAGTGCAGGGATTCCTCATATAGCATCTCCAGATGGCTCTGTGTGGAGAATAAGTGTTCAAGACACTTGCTGAGGTCCAGAAGCCACATAGGTGAATAGCATATAGACTGGTAAACCCTGCAACTCCACAAGTCTAATTGCAACCGTTTGGAATTTAATGTCCTGGTCTAGAGTGCATCTGAGATTCATTGTGAACAATTATATGTGTGTAAATAACATTCCTGGGCCCTGGGCCCTGACCTGGATGAAGCAAGATGCCACAAATCAGCTGTCCCACACTGCTACTCACTGTGCAGAGTGAGGCAGCCACTCCCAGCACCCCTCTGCTGTGTCCCCACACTGCAGATGCAGGAGCAAGGCAGGACAGAGCTGGGCTGGGGGGCTGAAGGTGGGAATGTGGAGATGGAGCCTGACTATAGAAGTGGAGAAACCATGGGCATAACAGAGATATGCAGTGACATGAAGGAAGAGGTTACTGGGGGCTCAGAGTTCTGAGGAAAACACAGTCTAAGCAGGAATAATTCCCTCTATGTCTGTGTGTGTCCAGATGCTCAGCAGCAGCAAGTGCCTGTCTTGGCTGAAAGCCCTCCAGCAACAGCCCCAAGCAACAACAGCTCCCACAGCTCCCTGCCCTGTGACACACACACCAACCCAGGCTAACAGCACTAAAAACAGCGGTCTTAAATGCAGACACCTCAGGCAAAATTTAATTCCTTCTGTTCAATTCCCAGCATATGTTTTTTATTTGTCTGCAGCCCTTCAGCAATTCTGCCCTCAGCTGGGCATGTCCTGGGTACACGCTGTTTACCTAAAAGGAATCCAAAGCATTTAGTGCAATGCCAGCATTGGGGCAGTTACTGCTGTGATGGAGCTGCCCTTGACTCTGGGCTCTGATGTGATATCCTGTCTCAACAGTTGCCAGTACTCTGGTCTTCCCAACCTCTTGAGCCATCTGAATTTGCAATATTCATTTGAGGGTGAGCTAAGGCCACATCAATTTGTGTCGGTTTGAAAAGATCAGGGTGAATCATATGCACCATGAGATTCCCCTACTTTCATCCACTAAATAGTAATGGGTTTTACGTGACAGCATAATTATGGCCTGAAAGACTCATTTTAATTTAACTTGAGAAGTGAATTTATGTTGGTATGATTCAACTGATGTGGACACTGCCATTGCAGCTTTGACAGATGAGCACCAGCAAAAATCAGAGCTGTAGTTCAAGACTACAACTCCAATTATTCCCTTTGCTCTCCATTGACTTGTCCAATAAGAAGAAAACCATGATGGGGATTTACTTAATCCTCCTCCTTCCCCATGAAGAGGAACATAATCACCATTCAGACACTTCATGTATAATTTTTTCTCTCTAGTTAACTTTGTGTGCCTTGAATAATTTAACACTGTAAACTGAGGAGACACTTTTCTACTATTAAAAAAAAGTTGCATGGACAGTATATATTCTAGTTTTCTATTTTAGGGAGGATTCCCTTTCTTCTTTATGTAAGTTCCCTGCCAGAAGTATATTTGTGCCATGAAGTGCATGAACATCCAATACAGTGAGGCTCATGGGACAAACTGCACAAACTCTGTAACTTTCTTTGATCTGCACAAAACTGCTGGAAGTTCTCTGGGCTTTCTTGTCAAACAGTCCAGGCAGGGCTGTACTACAGTAGTAACTGGGCTACTGGGCACCAGGACACAATCTCTGAGCAGAAAGAGAGGACACATCTGGAAAGACATGGAAGTATGGAACTCCTAAACTGTGGGTATCTGAGTTAGGTGTGTACACTGTGTTAGGAAGTCTCCAGAGAATAACTGAGTGTGCCAATATTACTTCCCTGCATCAACTGCATAATTGTCAACCTCTGTATTCCCTCTGGATGCCTGCCTATACGAGGAAATGGTGCCTATTTTTTCATTAGCTAATTACATTATGGTAATGAGAAAAATATATATCATGTAGACAAGCACTTAGGCAAATCTTTATCTACACTTAAATTAGCCACTAATATTCTGAAACAGGAGCATCTACATAACTTCTTACATTGTTCAAAATCTCTTCAAGTTACATTAGAGTATCTTTTCCTTGCAGAGAAACCATGAGTTCACTGTTGCAGTGTAGATGAGTTGTTGTCCTGAGTTTTGCAGTTTCTCAGTGTTTCTCTTTGCTGTAATACTTTCTCACACATTCTTCTGTAAACATGGCCATGGTTTCTTAACAACTATCTATGTTTTGTTAATTGTCTCTGTTGTTTATCATTCACTATACTGGGTGGAGAAATATGATAGATTGATGCTTTGACCAATGGAATTAAGAGGTAATGATTTCTACCTCCAATCCACGGTGATTTGTAAAAACATATAAATAAAGGCAGAGGGTTCTGCCCTCTCTCTCTTTTTGCCCTCTCCGTCTGCTGTCTCTGTGTGGTCTTTTATTTGGCTCTCCTTTGGGCTCCTCGGCCTAGCCGGCCTGACCGGTGCTACAATGAGTTGCTTTGGACAGTCCTTTATTGTCACGGGTTTGACATTTTTCCCTTTTCCAGAGCCTGAAAATAGCTTTTTTCCCCCTGATTTAGATTTTAAGCTCTTTGGGGCAGAAATTATGTTTGTGTGTATTTGTACAGCAGACTTAGGTCTTGATGACTGTGGTTTGTAAACATTACCACAATATAAATAGTACATTAATCATTAATTATACTGTTGATAGATTACTATGTTTTAAGTGACATCACTGTCTATGACTCTCTGTCTCATCACAGAGATGAGATCAAGACATTTCCATAATCAAAACATTTGTCTGAAGTCATGATTGCCCCAGATCCTCCTGGAACAGATTCAGAAACATAGATTTCTGAATTGAGATTGACATAGTATTGTAAACTTCTTGCCTAAGGTAGCATCCATACCAAAGACTGACATATTTTGTGAAACTTCAGAAGATTAAAAATTATTAACTAAGGTATGTGCATTAAGTATATGCATCTATACACAATTTGATGCATGTGAGAGTCTCAGACTGCTCTGCAAACATTATTTCACTACCTATAATGTACAAAAATGTTGTAATCTCAATTTAACTCCAGGATAAATGAGTGTGTTCATTCAGCACATTCACAAAATGTAAGAAAATAAGTAAACTTGTGTGATTGGTGTGTATAAGAAAGGGATAAATGCTGGACTCCACAAATTAGGTGCAGATACATTCCAATTTCGTGTATTAGCCAATGCCTTAAACGCTGAGTTCACTGTTACTTGACCTGAATTGATTTGATTGCCAAGGTCATGCTGGAAATCTGTGACAAAACAAAAAATAGAAACCAGATCTTCTAACTCTCACTAAATTAGTTTCTTAATTACAGCAACTGACAGTGCGATCCATAACAGCATTTAACCACATGAGGAGCAATTTAAGACAATTTCCCAACTCAAATCTCATCTAAACTGCCTAGGGACATACAGCTTGGACTGAGTTTCACTCTTGTATTCACAGAACAGATCAGCAACACAAAGTATCTATCCAGCCATGGCATGGGAGATGCAGGTCCTCCCCTCCTTCCTGAGCCCCCAGACACTGTGGTGACATTCTGTGTCTCTCTTGTCCTGCTGATCCTTGTCACGTGAGTTGTGGAGTCCTGACCCCTTATCCTCCAAAGGAGAGTAGGAGGTGCTCATCAGGAATGGCCAATATCTGGTGCCAGCTGTGCTGCAGAGAGGGAGCCCTGGGTTCACTGCCCCTGAGGCTGAGGAGGGCCACTGGAATGGGCTGTTCTTCCACCTCATTTGCCTGTGTCCAAGTGCATGACTGAGATGTCCAATGCTCATGAGGTGGTTTCGGTTTCTGCCTCACCAAAGCACCTAACTATTACTGAGCTAAACTACTAAATGGAGGCAAAAGGGAGAACTTCAAACACAAACCATTCTACAGCATGTCCTGTTGCCTAGCTCAGTGCCCTGAATATTGAGATGCCTGTTGTCAACATCAGTTTTAAACATCTACCCCTGCCTGCTTGTTGTGTGGGGCACCTCACTTAGCACTAGGGACCTCTCTGGAGGTGAGCACACACAATTTAGGAACTGAATATCACAGTTCCCTGAACCCTTTTAGAGGGGGTCTTCTGAGATCAGAAATCAGACACCATATTTCAGATGCTCCTAATCCCACTTTGATATAGGCCATCTAGAAAGGACTTTAAAATCCAGGGAAGATACAGCACTTAACCAACAGGGGAAGCAGAAGTCACTGTGGAAAAAACAGCTGGACTAGAGATCATGGATTGAGAAAACCCTAATTCATGTTGTTATTACTTGCACATTAAAGCTATGTACAAATGAGGTTTCAATGCCTTATTTCCTCCTCTGCAAAAGGAAGAAGAGTGTTGGTGAGTCCTACAGGAGTGCTGTGAGCTTAAACTGAAGTGTGGAGATAGGATGGGAACAAAAGTCTAACACAGAAGTGATAATCATGTTCCAAGTTGTTAAATCAAGTTACAAGAACTACTCACATGCATAGGGAGAAATTACTGTACACAACCTCCACCTTGGGTGAGGCTTTCTCATTTGTCCAGGCATTGTCATGTTGCAGCTGTTTGTCTGCTTCTGGGAACGCACTTAGAAGATCAGAAGTAAATTCCTTGAGCTTTTCTGGGAATAAGAATCCCCACTCTTGAGTTGTGCCTGCCTGAGTTTTTCCTTTCTGACCATCCTGATTATCTGCTAGTATTTGAGTCCCAGTAATCTTACATGTCTTCACATGTAAACTACAGTTCTGATCCACAACGCCCTCAGGTTGCCTCCACGTCAGGTGTCTGTAGAGCAGAAAGGTCTAGGCTTTGTCAGGAACAGCCATTTCCCAGGTGACTGTCAAAAGCTCAGCAGAACAGTAGGATCTGTATGAGTGCCTGTTTTCTTTTGCACCCTTACGAGGTGTGGTTTCCAAGTCTCAAGAGCAATGCCATTGTTTGTTCTCTATTATAAATAACACCCATCATTCAGTAGATGTGTTTATGTCCTCAGAACTGATCAGGTGCAGCTGTGTGTGTGCAAGGGATACACCTAAAATATTAGATGTCAGGCAACTGGTGTAAAAAACAAAGTAAATGCAGGGAGGGGAAGAGTAGATCAACAGGGACACTTTTCAGCTGGACAGTTGAGAGGGAGAGAATATCCAAGTACTTTCTTACCACTTTACAAGCTTGTATTTGGTAGCTTATGTTAAAGAAAAACGTTTCTGGGAGAGGTGTGGTAGGAGAGACCCCATTATTATAAACAGAGAGAAGGGGAGGTGTTTCATGATGGAAAAGAAATCAGAAAGGTGAGAGAGAGATTTGGTTCATGACAGAGAGGCCATTGGCTTGCCCTTACTGTTCATTTAGAGGAAGTTACTGAATTTTTCTTTAGTAGCAGTCATCCATTTTATAGGTGTGTCTTAAATTCACATGTTTATCATATTCTACAAATGTACTAGAAGATAATTAACCAACTCTAATAAACTTCTGCACAGTCAAGTATTCTTTTTCAAAATCCAGCTGGGTAAAGGTCACCATTTCTGAAAAACTAACTGTTTGATCTAATAAGGCCCTGCATCACCCCTCATTTTGAAGTTGAACTTAAGTGACCCTCAGATACTGTTTATCGATCATTTATATAAGATCAATTTTATCCTGTTCTTTCTAGTACCTTACTTCAATTAAGCTCTTTTGTAACATCATTTTCCAGTATTCACTTTATTCCTCCAGATAAATCTTAAAAATATTCTCTCTTTCTGCCACGATAAAATTGGAACATTTAGCATTCAAGTTCTGGAAAAAAAAGGGTGATCATTCTTGTTGTTATTATTGGAAATCACAGTGACATTACAGTAGCAGTAGAGCAGCAGTAGCGTGCTGGGTGCCCAAGAGAAAATTCCTACTGCTGAGGAGGCTGGAATACACTAAAAATCAGTGTGCCATGCTGTGCAATCTTACTTCATGTGGTCTAATTCTCCAGCTACTACAGAGAGATTATATCAAATGGGAGACGTCCATGATTTTAGGGCTTGAAGGAAAGAGAGGATTTAAGCATAGCTGGAATGAAGGGGATGAAGCTTGTGATTAAGGATATAAATGGGAAGAAATTGGAAGACCAGAAAGGCACAGGCAGAAAAGAAGTACATGGAGAGAGAGAGAGAGAAGACTAGGGTTAGATGTATGGGAATAACATTTTAAAGCTGTTCACACTTCTATTCTTCATTTGTGCTACTGGTGGACAGTACAGACCTCTTTGATACATAGCTGGATGGAAACCCTTATCAGTTCTGCCTGTCCCTGACAGGAGCCCTGGAACCCAAACACACAGAGAAGATCTGGGGGGGACCACAATCTTATCTGAACTAGGGATGTAGTTGCACGGGCTGTTGTTGCAGGGTGCAGCTCCAAGTTTACAAGTCATACAATAGATATCCCATCTACTGCACTGCTTCTTTAAGAGAATCCGTATCAGCAACCCCAAATATTTCAGCCCCCATTTCTATACATAACAGAAGAATCACTTGGAGATCATATAGCCTCCTTTATATTTAACTAGTTGCCATAGCGTCTCTCCTGCAAAACTGTGATAGCTGTGGCTTCCTAAAGGATGTCTAACCCTTGTCAATCGTGTTTCTCTCTTCCCTTAGAAAAAGGGAATAAGGATAGAAAATTAAGCTTCAAACAGTTTTCCTGAAGCATAGCTAAGATTATCTGATGAAGTCCCATGCCTTTTTAGAAAGCATCAAGTCAGAAAAATACAATTTTCTGAACACTAGAAAGGAAGAATTAAAGTACATGTTCAGGCAACCTTTACCCTGCTTGGCTTGTGCACCCCAGCTCCGGGAATCGCTCCCATACCGAAGGGTGGCTTTGAACTCTGCAGGGGGGTGGCTACACCTGCCCTGCAGCCAAATTCCTGACGCACCTCACCCCCAGAACACCAGATCTCTCACATTTGATAAGCTCTTTGCTCCTCTTTTCTAGTCTCTCTGCTTTCATGTGTTTGACGCATCCAACCCTACTCTCACCTGCCATTAAGCCTAAGCACAGAGAGCTGCTGGCATCCCTACTTACGGGACAGACTCAATGCAGTGCTTAAATGAGGTGTGTAGGAGCTCTTGAAACTACAGGAAGCCCTCTTTTGATCAAATGAGGGGCCCGGCAAGGAATTCTTTCCTCCATTCACAGGCGTGAATGGTCCATCCAGATCAGCTTTTAATATGAATCACAGTTTTGCTGAACTGCTGTGACTAATCCTTCTGGCTAATCACGCCTTACACAGGCAAGGTAGATGGACGATTTGCACATCATTCCAGTGCTATTGACAGGGAAGGGCGAGTGTCAAGGTTACACAGATATGTCCTTTAATCGTTTATTTCCCATATTTTCAGATGTAGGTGCTAGACTTGAAGCTGACTTGAAGGGCATGAAATACCAGGGGACAACTTTAACTCTACAGTAATGATACTTTTGCTCAGTGACTATAAGATCTGTCAGTGAATTTAGGAACATCCCCAACGTGGGAGCTGTCACCCACTCTAGAAGTACTAAAATGAGGCAGAAAGCCGAGATGGGAGATATTAAATCATCAAAGTTTCGTCCTTGTGATTGCAAGGATTAAAAGGAGGAACTCAGAACACCCTTTGAACTAGATGTACACAGGAATTCGAATTAACAAGGTTTGAGGCTAAGAGATATTATTATTCTGCTACTATCCTTTTAATGAAAATACCCAATCCCCAATACATCTATGGCAAACCATTTCTCAGCACTATTACCTGGAAAAGAGTGTTCAATCATTTGTCTCATGAAAGTATGCATCTGTTTTATATGAAAATGATTTTTTGATGTGTTTCATGATTCAAAAGAGGATGAAATGCAAAAAAGGACTAAAGGTACCTCATTTATGACAGTCTGCTATTTTAGAGTTCACCCTGCTTTAGAAGAAATTGCTTTTAAATCACAGGAATGGTAGTTTTGGTTTCCTCTAGTATATCACTGAGCACTTTGGAGGTTCTGTGAGCTACAGAAGTAAGTGAAGTCAACAGCTCAGAGAAATAAAAATAGCCTCACGTTCTGCTTTACATCTATCACCTGGCTGCTGGTTGTAGGCCTCTTTCTTATGAGTCACTGTGAGCAGGACAGTTTGCTCAGCTGAATGATCTACCAGAGCTCAGGCTGTTGTGAGCAATGTGTGTTATAAATGAAGCTACAAACAACGTGATGCAACTGGATACTTGCATACCACTGGGGTATAAATGTGCTCTATAAATACATAAATGCAAACAGACATGGTGTTTTCCCTGTGGTCACGTTGGTTATTTACTATAGCAGGTGTCAGCCTCTTGAACAATTTAGATAGTCAGTTTAGAAATGGCTTGTATTTGTTTATTTATGTCTGTTGGGGATGCAGGTAGTATTGACAAGTACCTACCATTAAAGGGCACTACCCAGCATTGTCGTTTCCCAGCTAAGTCTGCTGTGTGACAGTGATACCCCTCCTGAGCTGTGCTCCTGGCATTTTGGTTTTTCATTAGAATTTAAGAGAAGATTTTTTAAGTCCACATTTGTCTTCTAGCTTTTGTGGGCATATAACAAACAGAAGGAGCAAAACTATGATTATCATGTGGAAATTGCTAAGGAGGTAATGGAAATACATTCTCAGTAAATATATAAGTTTGAGGTTAGAGCAAAAGACCAGGAGCTAGGCTTCCAGGGCTTTGTTCTCTGGTCTACTATTAATTCTGAGCATCCTAGGATGAACCCCCTGCTGAGCTCCTCGGGTAAACTCCTGTAAGCATTGCCTTACATTTACATTCTCCTCTCTTCTGCCAGGGTGCATCTCAGTCAGAGAAATGGAATGGACTAGTCCTGGTGTGGCACTATGAGATCCACTGATGAAAAGGACTAAACAAATTAAGCATATGGTGAGAAAATAAATATGTGCATGTCCACAAGGACTTTGCTTCCTTGCCCACTCCCTCTCCAATACAATAAAGAAGCAACAGTCACAACAGACCCCGATGGACACTAAAACCATTCAAGGCAATTCTGAACACACTATAGGGTTGTCAGAACCCACAATTTCTTTCCTATTTATCATGTTTCAAAGGAGAAGTACATTTTAAACACTGCAGAGAGTTGGTTAGCAAATGAAGTGTTTCAAATGATTAAGTACTAATTCCATGTTAACTATCCAAAATATATCTTAATATCATAGAGGCTGATTAAGGACTTGATTTTAAAGACCCTTCTGCTAGTATTAAAACAGAAAGTACAGCCATTTTCCCAACTTTCTTGATGGTGAGTGGAGGACAGTAAGAGCCTGCTTGACTGCTATAAATTTTTCATCTGAGATTCTGGGACGTATCTGGATGCCAGGCAATACAAAACTTTTTTCTAAGATGGATTGGTCCAGATTTTGTTCAGTCAAACTGGAGAAAAGAAAAAAAGAAAGGAATAAGGTGAAAAAAATTTGTCTGTTTGGCTGTTTTTAATTATAGTACCTTTCTTCCTCTTTGCTTCCCAGCTAAGCTAAGGAGCTAGAGTCCTGCAGAAACAATTCACTACTAGGTTGGATCTACACTGGGAAAAATTTAAGTTCTCTTTTCTGGATACATTTTTGTAATGTATCATTACATTAGAGAAAGAGTTCCATAAGCTTAAGTAGGAGATAAATTCATTGTGCTAAAACTAAATTTTTCAGCTGCATTTTACAGAGGGTGAACAAGGAAATTGTTACAATCTCCTCTGTGATAAATATCTATGAATTTATAAGCACGCATTCCTCAAAACATTTTATCTAACATTTTCCAGCACCAAACATTTAAATCCAAAGACAGATTAAGTCTTTTGTGAATGAAGTGCACAAAGAGAGCTTCAAGCACCAAAAAGCCCACAGTAACAACTTTCCAACCCATTAGCTGGAGTTGGAAAGCCTTCATGGAAGAGTCAAAAGGGAATAAATGTGGGCTTCCTAACATCTCATGGTGGCATCCCTTCACAAGCTGTGGCTGACATCTGTCCCTCTTCCTTCAGGTTTCCTCCTATGCTATTTTGTTAGGCCATGCACTGATTTCCAAGTTATGCCCTACCTCTCATGGCACTTTGATCAACGTTTGGACTGTCAGCTGTGAATCTAATGATATATAAATTAATTGTATCTATTTTGTGTGTGCAGTGCAGGCACACCTAAACCGAGAAAGACCATCAGTGCCCCTTCCACTAACAGCACGTTTGATCACAGATCACAAAGCCTACATGACAGTGAGTTTGGACTCTATTCATTCCCAGTGAGCTGAAGTTGAAAGCAGTCCACTGAGAGCAATAAAATTCGCAGGCTTGCTTTGGGTTCTGTAGTCAGTGTCTTCATCTCTGTGGCTTCACTTGCAACCAAATTTTAATTTATCTCACAAAGCACAGTGGTTTCCCAACTGCAGTGTATAATTCCATGTGGCAGTCTTAGAAAGCTTTACAGAGTAGCTTTCACTGTTAGATTGCTCTCAGATCCTTCTTCTCTCCCAAAACAGAGCAAAGAGGTCAATTATCTTCTTTCACTAGCAGCAAGACAGAGCCTGTGATTATACTAGGCATGCTCTGGTAGATGGCAAGAGTTAAAACAAAGCAGGTCCTCGTTTCCTACCACTGCTGACTTGATTACTGGAGTGACAGTGGTGTGTGGGGAAGGGGACTGCTAAGAACTCCACAGTGGCAGAGGCACTGTTAGGAATGCAGGAATCTGGGAACATGGGAGAAACTTTGGATTTTTTACTACAAATGTGTAGTTTCCAGATGTGAAAATGTCATCCATATCTGAATAAAGTATATATTACCTGCATTTCTGTTTCAACATAAAAAGATCTTTTTCTTTTGTTTCAAAATGCCTACAAACCCTCCTTCTGCCCCTCTCTGTCTATGCTGGGCTGGGTCAATATGCTCCTGTCCCCACAGCTCTGGGCTGTGGCAGTGACCGAGATGGGGCTGGAACAGTCAGACCTATTTCAGAATTCCAGGACTGGGAGCCAGCAGAGAAGTGTCTGGCAGTGACAGCACAGCATTCAGCTGTGCAACACTCCTGTCCTCCTAATGCATTTCATACTCAGCAGATTGAATTGCTTTGGTCTTCTCATTTCTTTTTCTTCCAGCAAACAAAACTTTTCCCCCCCTTTTCCTTGACAAAGAGTTTTGCCATATGCTCCAAATCAATAGCACCTTTTCTGATGCTTTGTTACCGCCCACATCTTGGGCTACATTCAAAAAAAAAAAAAAAAAAAAAAACAAAAGAAAAAAGCAGCTTAAGCATTTCTGTTTCTGCTCCAACCAAACTAAAATGGAAACATTCTGCTCATTAATTCAAGGGTTAATGTGTTTTATCACTCCTTCATTACTCTGAATTAACTAGAACTGAACCAATTTCTTTCTGTAACTGACATACCTATCTGACACATTTTTGTCTTTCTGCATGGATAATTGTCATGAATAGAAAAGAATTTGCTCATATTCATTCACCGATCAATATTATTTGTTGGCTTAAGTTTTATTTCCCCAAATATTTTAATTTGATTTAATGCTGCACTTCCTGCAGTTCTGTCCCTTCCTATGTGCTGCCACTACACACTGTGTGCTATATCCACACAGACAGACAGGCCATTCAGCTGAAGAAGAAGAAGAAACAAAAGCTTTTTATTGATAAAACCCATTTTGACAAGGAGCAGTTCCCATGCGAGCATCCCCTCAGGAGCATCACAGCATCACTGTGGACCATAGACCGGGCAGAGGTGGGGCTGCCCTCTGCTTTCAGTGGGATCTCAGAGCAGTTTCAGCTTCTGCCTGAACCTGGCAAATAGCTTTCAGAATACATTACTGTAGGTGTTGCTTAGGGCACAAGGCATCCATATCCCATACTAACACCTAGTGAAGACACATTTATAGCTGTACAACAGTCAGACATTCACTTATTATGAACCACCTATTAATTGCACTGACAAAGGCACTTTGTTTGGGAAATAGTTGAGTCACCCCCTCAGATATCTGCTGGCACAACACATACTGGTGAAGGAATCATGCCCCTTTCCTTCCCCCAGATGATAAAAGTAAACCCACAGAAATCTGCTGGGTACTTCAGGGTGTGGTTTACTTAGAGGGACAGGAATAAGAAGGCAAATATTCAGAGCATGAAAAGGTCATTGTTTAGGTTTGACCCAAGATTTCTATTACCTTGCTTTGTTCCCTCCCCCTCTTCCTCCAAGGGTACAGGCTACTGGGAGGGTCACTCTGTACCAGGGATATGAAGAAGTGATGTCAGTGCAGTCCCTCATACTCTGTGTCCAGCCCTGGTGTACCATGAGTATTGCTTTGTATTCCCCAGACAAAATGTGTTTTACAGGTACCTGGCTGCTACTTCTGAGATGATTTCCGCTGAAACATTCCACTTATTTGATAGGTTTTGTTTTTTTTAGTCTCTTTTTTTCAGTGCAGTTGTTCTGGGAATAGAGAGTTGCATTTTCTAGATCTATACTAATTTTTTATTTATCTGATATTTGTTACAAATTTACTTTGTTTCCATTAAATTACTTGAATCTGCTAGTGAGAATTTTCATGATGAGCAGAAGAGAAGGTATGCAAGCCCAGAAGAAAGAATGAAAGATGAAATCACACCTCTGCTCATACAGATGCAATTAAAACAGAATTAGAAAAATCAGGGAAAGAAATTAAAAAAAAAGGAAAATTAATCCTTTGGGTCTTCTAGTTTATTTAAATCAGCTATTTAGTTTATATGCATTAGGTACAACTCCATTAGGAAGACTGCCAGTATAACTATCCTGGTATAATTATATTCATGGAAAAAATCAATTTAAATGTTGAAATGAAAGGCTAAAGTGTATTTTTCCTCTGCTACTCCAGGTTTGCTTCTGCACTGTAAGAGCATATGCAGCCAAAGCAACCTTAGTTCAATTTACATCATGTGATAGAAAGCTGTTACTGTCACCTTTTAAATCATAATAGTTTGTTTAATAGCCTTAGTACTCACCTTAGGGAAAATAGATTAAATATTTTCCTTATGTTAGTCCTTGAAGACAGCATAGAAATATGATATGACTACAAACAGAAGAAAACAGCTCTTCTGAGGGGAAGGAAAATGTAAGCCATTCATGGGAAAATTTGAGAACAGATGAACATGGCAGACAAAACTCAGGAGGAGATGGGTATTTTCCCCACTTCTTTTCTTTGATGCAACCCTCATCTCAACCCAGTTGTTCCCATGGAGCTAAATCCTACAAAACAGACTCTGATTATCTTTCTCTCCCTATCTGGAGTGTTAGGAGTTAAATTCTTGAAGTTGGTATAGTACCTTTGCTTCTAGAGACACAGCACCCAGAGAAGTATTATCACTTCAAAGTGATCAGCAGTGCAAAAAAAGGATGAGCTGAAAAGACACGAGGCTGTGGGTGAATCTGCACTCATCTGAGTGAGCAAAGGCAGGTGTTACTCAGACCCATCTCAGGTGATAACATTTCCAAGGCACAAAGCCCTGAGTGGCCAAACTCTTCATTTCAGTTCAGTGTTTGTTTGCAATGGCTGTTTCCATAAACTTGCAATTTACAGAAGGTAAAGCAGGTATTCATCCCAATTGCATACCTTGAGGTTTAACTCATTTCAACAGCTCAGTCTCCTAAGGGTTTTGTTCCACAAATGTCTCTATGTCCTCAATGTCACTACACCCTCAAGGCAGTTTACACATTGCAATTACAGATGCACTGCACAAGTGTAAAGAGGGGCCTACACCAGTACAGATTCGCAATTTTCTAGATTAAAATTTAGAAATTTTGGTCTACCCTAGACAGGTTATGTATGAATACTTTAACCAGACATGCAATATGTTGTTTTTTACCAGGCAAATGCCTAGGATATTTGCTACAAATTTACTAAATAAAGCTGTCTGACACTAATATAAATGTTATTGCTTCTCAAGCCAAAATTAAGTGTGCAGCATTTTCAGCTGATATCTTTATATTTGTGATAAAGTGTGGGGAAAGGTTGCTCCCCTTGACTATACAAATACAGTAAAGGCTGCAAAGCTTCCTATTACTAAGAAGCCCTTGCTCATTGAATTGCCTTTTCCTCAATGCAGTGCTTGTTATCCTGGTGAGATTTTTTTTGCTTCAGTGTAGATAAGTTTTTATCATCCTTCTCTTGAGTGCCAAATGTTGGGGCAATTGCAATTAACCCTCTGTTGGCTGAAGGCAGCTGCAGGGTGTGTCCCTACCATTTCCAATTTTTCATAAGCATCAAAGCTGGAGAAGGAAATGGGTCTTTTTGCTTGCAAGCAATAACAAACATGGAAGAGGAATGCTGTTTATTTGGTGCAGCTGGAAAGAATGAAGATGATCGTCTTCCTTTATGTCTTTCAGGAATTCAGACTGCTGTTAGGTAACAAGAAAAATATGCTAATAATTTTCCACGTAAGTAAGCAAGCATTTCACCACTGATGCTGCAACTGGCTTCTCTACTGCTGCCAAGCTGCACAGGTAATGAATATTGTACAGCGATTCCAGATCCACAGAGAAACTTTTTGCCTAACTGTATTGTGGAGATTAAAGCATTTGAAGATGCTTAGCAGAGGATCCTTCAATTATAGTGATTTCTTTGTTTAACAGAAATAATATAGTTTATATGTTTTAGCTTTAAGACAAGATCCACTAGGCTATATTCCTTCTCTTGTTTAGACTACATTCCACTTTATGCCATTAGATGTAAACCTTGAGTTTCTCCCCTTTAGGATGTGATTCCCAGAACTAATGTTTCCAGGTTCTTTACTCAACTGTCTAGTTGCACTGGTCTTGGGGACCAGGGCTGGGAGTTGCTCCCAGTGTCAGGGCAGCTGGACTTTGGAAGCAACCTTGTGCTTCAAGGGCTCAGCCCTTGCCCACTCGCATTGCCAAGGGTATCTCTGGACAGGCAGGTGCAGGTGATCCCAGGGCTGCTCTGCCTGCTCCCCAGGCTGCCAGGACATGAGCCAGGTCTGGCACAGAGGTGACAGCCTTAGTGTGGTACTCACATCTGAGCTCAGAGCCCCTGCTCTCAGTAAGGCTTGTGTGCTCAAGGACAAGACCCTGCTAACACGACTGCTCAGTTTCTAGTTTAGGTCTGGCAGCCCACAGAGGCCATGGGGATAGCAGATGTGTGGATGTCTGCATTGGAAGGAAGCTGTGCTTCAGTTTCATGGCTAATTCTAAAGGATTAAGTTCCAGAGCGACCTGGGGAGACTGACAGAGATATTTTGGCTTGGAGAAGACAGTGATTTTACTCCAATCCACAATATGAACACCATGACTATGGAAAAGCAGTGTGGTGTGGGGCAATGTAGTCAGTAGACCAACCCACGAGTTAATCATGTGGGCACCATTGTCAGGAGACTGAGGCATGGAAGGGAGTGTCTAACAGTGAGTCATGGGAGTGCCAGTGGAATCTCCAAAGGGATTTTAATGGAGGTCCTGAAGAAAGGAATCACTGTAGGCAGGAAAAAGTGCTAATCATGAAATGTTTTTTGTCACTCCAGAAGAAAAAACAGCAATCAAGTTTCAGGAATCCAAGATATTCCTTATATGTTGTGAAGGGCTAAGGATGTAAGAGAAAAACTGCAAGGGAAAAAGTTGATGGACCCTGTTATTTCATTTAACATGCAAAAAAAGCCTTATTTGTGGATAATAACCTTGGTTTGGTACTTCTGTAGCTCCAAACAATGCTGTTCCAAAAAACTCCACATGCAATCTGCTCCACACCCCACCATGGACCACAGATCTTTCTACCAAGACTACAAAACAAATTGTGTCATAGGGTGACATAAGGGTACCAAAGAGTGTTACTAGTGCCCTGCATCATTGCCCTATAAAGGATATATTAGGCAAATAATATGCAGAGGATTTAGGAGTGTGGCCCTACATTACAAGAGTAAGATAGATAGATAGATAGATAGATTGTTCTTGGCAGGTTGATCCAAGGGAAAGTTCTTTCCATACTCCATGTTTGGTAATTAATAAATCTCAGTTAGATGCTGGGGGCATTTGGCTTTTCCAGTGCCAGTATCACTGGGAGTAATAGGGCATGCCAGTGGCCATCTGGCCAAACTGGGGGGTGGCAGTAGAAGCAGAGACTTCCCACAGCCAAGTGATAGCAACGGGGAAAATTTTGAAATGGGAAAACAGCTGTTATGCACCTCTCTGATATACGCAGAGAACTAAGGGCAAATGCAGTATTTTCCATCATCTCCTGCAGACTTTTGAAGCATCTGGAACAAGATCCACCATGCTCTCTGCCTATAGTTATTTGGCAAAATGGGACACTGTTGCTAGTGCTACTGTAACATACTCTGTATCATGGTACAGCTCTTAAAACAAGGCATGTTTTTCCCTCAGGACCTTTGCCTGACAGACAGTCTCACTATCACAGGAATAGCCCACATCTTTTCCTTATCGCTCCTGAGTCAGCATGGCCAGCCAGTAACTCAGCACTTACCACACCTTCAGCTGGGACTGGGTGTTGTTTCTTGGCACCACCTGCCCAGGCTGCCCTGCCACAGCATGGGCACTTCAGCAATGAGCCCGCCTGGCTGGGGAGCCCATGCCCTGATCCCTTCCCTCTCCAGATGCTCCTTCATACCAGCCCCTCCACAACTGTTCACGGGGCTGTGCTGGGAAGTGAACCTCTGTAAAAAGAGCTCTTTGCGGGAAGGGAGGGATGCATCCATTTGCAACTCATTTCCATTCAGTGGCCTAGCTCACAGCATGGCCACACGAATAGTTGTGTCAGCATGAGAGAGAGACCAGTCTGTGGAGGTGTGGGGGTGGTGATCCCCAAACTGTGACAGGGAAGGGCCACTTTCACCTGGTACAGGTAAAGATGGTCCAGCACTCTGTCACCAGAGTGCTGGTCCTGCTCTATGATGGTCTCTGTGCTCCTGTTTCTTCCAACTACAAGTGGGAGATGTGGAAGGAAATTGCTGATGTTCATCTTGTCAGCAGGTGCAAATTTGTAAGAAGGAGACAAAGACTTATCAAGGATCTCTTACATATTCTTAATTACTTATTTTTGAATGACTATAAATAAATACCCTAAACTCCCACTACCAGGCTGAGAATAATCTTGCATTTTCTTATAGGGGGAATGAGTTTGCTCGCAGGTTTATGTGGAGGGTTTAGAGGGTTTGGTTACACATGGGCTGAAGTAGAATGCAAGAAAAAATAATTAATCTTATCTGGGTGTGAGAGTGGGAAGGGAATAGCAAGCTCTAGTGTATCATTTTGACAAATACTGTGATGCTGCAGAGATTTAGTTAAACACTGAAAGTCTGCATAAGGACATTCTGACATTGCCTTATGTCTTGTTTTCTCTGGATGTATGCCACAGAAGACAGATATAAACTAAAACTACATTTGCCAGTACTGGAGGTTGGAATGATCTAAGACACAACATCATCATAACTTAGTTTGAAACCACAAAATCTTTGAAAGATCCATGCTTTAATTCTCATGTATATCAGGAAACTGTATCTTCATGTGGGATCTGATTAGTTCTTGATATGGTTAAGACATAGCTTGATCTTGCATGAAATACTCTTATGTAGCACATTTTAACCAGGTATCTTATTGCATAATCTACATCTATAGAATAACTTAACTAAAATTAATCTGCAATCTTATTTGTACTATCAGCATGTTTGGTGCAGTGTGTGTGAAGTGACTTGCAGGTCTGTCAGCTGAAAAATAAAAAAAATAGACTTACAGTACGGTAGATGTATTGGTCTGTAATTCACAGGGAGAATGAGCAAAACAAGGAAAGATAAAGTCCCAGCATGCTATTGCATGGTCAATTAACATGCAATATTGTTTTGCTTGGGTGATGGCTGCTGACAACTATGTGGTTGCAATAGCTGGGTGGCCTCTTTTCAATTTATATAAATAAACACTGCAAATTCTGATACGGCTGGACCAGAGTGAGTATAAATGCCATCCTCACAAGAGAAAATACAGGATGCTTGCTTTGCTGGCAGGCACTTCTTGGGCTGGGCTTTCCTGTTATGGTAATTCCAATTTCAGGGTACATAGTCATGGACCTAAAACCACTGTGGCCTCAGAATGTGAGGCACTGAACTAATCTTTCTCTCTTTGCTGGCGCAAAGATGTTCAAAATGTTTTGAAGGAGTAGCTTAGCAGGTAAGATCTGCTCTCCTACAACTAATCTGCCCAAAATAGTATCGCGAACTCATGATTTATCCATATCAAACATGCACTGCCGCATGATCCTGCAGAGCACAGAAACTGGTATTGATGGACAGGCAACTGCAGGTTCCTCATTCCAGCTCAACTAGCAGATGGATAGTGCAGTTTCCCCCACTTTCAGCCCTGATTCCATTTGAATTAATGAAGGAACATTTTGGAGAGTGGAGTGGGAGCTGGGTAATCAACCTCAAGGGTGAAATATGGCTCACTGACTAAGAAAGGCTTACTCAGAGGAAGAAAAAAAAGAAGTCAAGGCAGACTTCAAAAGGTTATTTCTATTAGGTAGGGATGGGGATAGACATCTATCTCAAACACTCTATAATATCTGAAAAGAAAAAAAACCCTGGAGATGAGGACTGTCAGGACTGGTAGGTGTAGTTAGGATTCAGATTCCTGTTTGTTGGCTGAGCAGATTTCAAAGTAGCTTTACACTCAGGAACATAGTTCTGCTATTTTAGCAGACACAAGAATGAAAATTATTTCCTTAATATGACAACAGAAAGAGGAAGACTGCTTGAGATGATGGAAGTTTGGCTTCACTGCTTGTTTTGGGGGTATTTGTAACATTAAGCACTTCACTGCCTGGGGTCCCTCTATAATCAATGGAGATAAGGACTCCTGCTCTCCATCACTCTGAAAGAGTTTATCTTTCCCTAGTGACCACAAAGAAAGCCCAAGAAGATGAACTAACCGACTTCAGCTGCAGTTTACATTGCAAAGAGTTTCACAGCTATTCTGGTTTAAAGTATCATCTCCTTCCTCTCCTTATAGACTCCTTCCCAGAGATGCCTTCTCTCATTTACACACTGTCCAGTGGCAGGCGATCCCTCAGTAGTGCAGCTGTGCTGTAAACAGCTTTGCGCAACCACTCCAGTCAGAAAACAACAAAAAGGAAATTATTTTTCAGATGGAGTCTCCCATTCTGGTTCACACAGTGACCACACAAGCAGCTCTATCAGCACAGCTGGTGCACCCTTTTCAGGGGTAGCATAAAGCAGCAGAGGGAAGAAGGAACACTGCTTAGCACTGGCTTAGCAGAGTCATAACATCCCACAGCGCCTCAATCTGCCTCTGTGCATCTGGAAAAACACATCATGTTCCTAAGGCTGGGATATGTCCTAGTTAGGTCCAAGGCCTAACTCTTTTAACAGGGTAAAGCTTGAGCATGCACCAGGCTTGCTCCTCTGTCTTTCTCTTCCTGTTGTCCCTGTGTTCATGGGAAAGAAAACCAGAAGCCAGAAGCGTGGGTGAGAGCACAGCTGGGATGTGCTTCTGTGCAATGGTGCGGGAGCAAGATCTTCTGGCATCTGTTGCTGAATCTACAGGTATCTACTGTGAGCCAAGTCAAGTGCCTAAAAATGTAGTTCAGCAGTTTCAGTCCTTACATTGGTGTGACATCTTGGGTAGGCATTTGCTTGAGAAACTCCTTTTCTTGTATCAAATTGGAACAGTAACTCTTTTCCAACTTTCCAACTCATAGCAAGGCTGCTATGAGGGCAGAGGTGACCAGATCAGTGAGGTTCAGGCAAACTCAGAAAGTTTAGAAGAAGACTGTGATTCCTTTGATGCCAAATTTGTTGATAAGAGAATTCAGTGTAGTCTGAGCCAAATTCTTCTGGCTGCCTATTAAAGGCAGCCTCATGACAGATCTTTCTTGTGATGTGGCTCTACACTGTAACTGCTGATTGTCAGCCCCTGTTGTAACATCTTCTGCAATAAAGGCATCTGTTCCTTGGGGGCAAAAGCAAATGGATGCTCCATACCAGTAACGGAAGTGCCATTGACTTTGTTGAGAATTGTTATTACAATTATAAAAAGGTCCCTTCGGGCTTGCACACTGACACATGAGGCAGTGAAAATCAAAATCACACTCTCAACTGCAAACAAGCAGTGTGCTGGAAAGTGACAAAAGAGTAGTGGGAGACAACTAAAACAACTATGTCGTCATAATCTGAGATATTGCCAAGCAAAGTTTGCAGGGGCTTTCAGAAAAAGAAGGGGAGTGACAGCCAGTGTTTGATGGTGGGCCCAAAATGCATCAGAACAAGAGCACCAGATTTTTTAACTCCCTCAATGGAAAGAAGTACAAGCAGTGTTCAGAGAAAAAAGTTTTAAACAAAAAGAATAAAGTCCCTTGTCTTCAAATGAGTCTGCAGTTCAACAACCAGCAAATATGAGTCCTGTGATGGGGGGAAATCTGGTAACAGATCTTCAGAAAGGATGTGATAACGTGCACTTTCTCTGCTGCTTAAATCAGTCACAGGAGAAACAGGTATACAGCGGGTACCAGTTCTCATCTCATGGTAGGTTATGAAGATGTTGGTAAAATGCAAAGGTAGAGTGGGGTGAAAGGGTGAGTGGTCTGCAGTTACATTTGGGGGTCTGGATCACTTAACCAGGAGCTTGCCCACCACACAGGACTGAGCTGATGAAGAGAGCACACACCTGCAGCCTGCTACAGCTGAACAATGGCTCTCCATCAGTGAACATAAAATGAAAGCAAACCTCTCAAAGTGACCTCTATTCAATAGCTATATTTCTATTTTCTCAGGATAAATGGTGAGCTATCACTAATGCACCAGGCACAACTGGCACTGCAAACAAATTGACAAAGAGTCATTGGTTTAAAATCAGAAGAAGACATTCACAATTTTTAGGAATCCTTGATGCACCAACACCAATTGTCCCCCAGCACTGGTTGGCAATTTCCTACTATTGTTTTGTTTTGTTTGTTTTGTTTATGAATGAGTGGGAAGCAAAGCAGATCTAGTCACAGAAGCAACAACATTTCAAGATTCATCACTGCTGGCCTCTTTTTATTTAGTTGTGAAACACACTCAGGGAGACAAGTCACTGTCACACTGCTCTGCAGTTTCTGTAGACATGCATCACCCCCCTGGAAGTGACCACTTGAGTGTTGAGGACTGAAAAATTATTGCATCCCTGCTGATTTATCTTGGTAGTGGTTTTTTTTTGGGGGGGGGGGGGGGGGTTTGGGGTTTTTTTGTTTTGTTGTTTTTTTTTTTTTTAACAGAACTTCTGCTTGTGATGCCTAGCTGTCACTTTAACCTTATTCAATCTCAACTAAAATATTGGATCTTTCGTCTAAATTTCTTATACCATTTTATCATATCTACCTGTAATCTGGACATGATCTTCAATGTAATTGTTTGTCTCCTTAGGCTGGTTAAATCTATCTCTTGCAGCCTCTCACAAGTATCTTCACTTATACAGCTGAAGTTCTTTACTAGTCTATTGTCATTTCACACCTTGATGACTACCATTTCCTCTTTTCCTACCTCCTTTACCCTAAAAGCAATTTTTATTGAACCCTGTTTAATTCTACACATGGCTTCATCCTTATTTATTGCTGTAAGGGTTTCCTGCCTTTAAACAGTGCAATGCCTCATAAGGAATATATCTTAAGTGAAAAGTACTCAGATGACACATCTCTTACTACCACTCCAATCCCGAGATGAGTTTTGCATAGTATGTTTGCAGCCATCCATCTGGACTGTGCCTGATTAGGGGGCTTGCTGTCAGAGCTAGAGTGCAGATTCAGTGCTTGAGAAGAGACTGTTGCAAAGAGTAACCACAGGAGGTATCAGTCAAAATAATATAAGAAACCACGGGAGAGTTTAAAAGGATGAGATCTGATGCTTTTGCTTGTTTCAAGATACAAAAGCTCACTGTGAGCACAAGTTCTCACAGGTTTATGCAAGAAATACTGGGTGTACTGTCCTGTACAGCTCCCTCTGCCATGTTACAACATAAGAAGGTCCACACAGAACACTAGCAGAGTTCCTGCAGTTGTGTGTGTTGATAAGCAAATTGCATAGACAACTCATACAGTAGTCAAATAACAAATGTTCAATCTGGAAAGAACCCCAGAGTACGAATGCCACTGAACACAAGAAATTGCTTCTGCTTCTTGAAACACAGAATGTTTGGCTTTAATTCTGCATTCTACATCTGTATGCTCAACTTCGTAAGCTCATGTCTTACCTTTTGTATTAAATTGTGTACAGTAGTGTAGAAGAGAGAATCACTTGTTCCTTTGATTGAGAAAAAAGTGCAAGGCTGGAGAGACCATCCATGTGCAATGCACAGGAGGCTGTCAGCTGAAACACCCAAGGCACAAGTATAGTGTAGGACTTGTGCTCACACTCACAAGTAACGATGCTGTTACCCAGTTATGCACAAGTTCATAAAGGTTTGATATTGATAAATGCTAAGACATAACGTGAAGGTATGTGAAGGTATTTTTGTAATTTAACTGTTATGTATACTTTCCNTTTAGAGGTTAGCATCTTTTATGTGGATTTGGAGGTTTTAGACACTTGTTAAATTTAGGAGTTAAATGAGAACAGCTTTGACTGATGATGCAATGCAATGTTGGGATTGCAAGAAAAGATCCCAGCAGAAGGCCAGCACACAGATGTGTCAGATGAGACTGCATTCCACACACCAGAAGTCACGATCTCCTGACAGAGCCATCAGCAGCACTGATTTGGACTTCCTTATGTTTGAAAGCATTCAGACACACTGGAAGAAATTCCAGTCATTGCAAGTAAATTTAGGCTACTGTTAAAAAGCCAGGAGGTATCTTGCAAAACATTCTTACTTTTCTAGAAAGCAATTGTTCTTCACCTGGAATCATTACCCTCTAGACCACAGCAAGCGAAGAACAAAAAATATAATTTGGTCCATTTCAGTATGTATTTACTTTCCTTGTTTGTTCCAATGAGGTAAGGGAATTATTTTTGTAATTTAACTGTTATGTATACTTTCCTGACTGTCTTCTTCTCTTTTACTCTTTGGGAATACACATAGGAAAGAAAACCCATGAAAGACTCTCAAGCCCCAACACAAGAGTCACAGAACCACAGATTAATTCAGAAGAAGAATGAAGACATGATATTTTCTATAAATCAGGGTCAAGGAAAAACAAAAGAATTACAAGGAAAGGATAAAAGGAACTTTAAAGCTACAGCACATTTAGTATCAAGGCAACCATCAGAGACAGTGAGGATCTTGCAAGTGAACTGATAGCTCGTTTGTAGCATAAAGTTAATTACAGAAGGGAGCATCTGCCCTAAAATTGGTGAAACTGTCCTGTTGGCAGATGTACCATATGCAAGTATCCACCCTTGAGCAGCTTTCTTTTAGGGCCTGTAGAGCATCCCCAGATTAGGTGCATGGCAGTGGTGTCACTAAAAGTTTGATGGCCCAGTTGAAACCAAAGCAGAGATCTCGCTGCCATGTGGGAACTGGCAGGTTCAAGGGTCTGTGTAATCTAAGCTGAGCTGCAGCCAGGAGGGGAGGAAATTGGGCTCTGCTCTTGCATTGCACTGCCAGCCAGCTAGGGACAAAGTTCTAAGCATCTGCTCTTGTGTAAGACATCCCCGTTTTGGCAGCTTTAGATGCAAAAAATGTTTGTAGCTTGTTTCTGGGCCAAGAGATAAGATGAACAAGAAAAAAATGGAATTAACCTTTTATTTGAGAGCTGAATCATTATTAGTCCGTGAGGCTGCTAAAGGGGCTCTTCTGGACTTGGAGGAATACAAGCTGGAGTACACAGCATCATAACATCAGGCATACCAGCTAAGCAGGATGAATCGCAGTATGGCTTAGTGTGTATGTAAGGCTCTCAAGGGGGGTGCATGGGAGCAGCTCTTTCCATGACAGAAATGAATGACAACATTTTGAGTGTACATTTTTTCATGGGAAGACATGGGAGCTGAGGCTGCTCAGTGAGGACTGGATTTGGATCTGGCCAACAGGAGGAAGTGTGGAAACCTCGACCTTGCAAGCAGGGTGGTGTCCAGACACCTCCAAGGCACTGAGGTGAGCTGGCTGCTGCAAGATTCTGGGTATGGCACTGCTCCACCGAAGTGCAGAAAATAGACCTGGCCTGGCATGCCACACAGATCTGTCCTGTCATAAGAGACTGTCCTAATCCTTTACTGTGCTTTGCTGAGTGCTAGCTGAGAGTGAAGCTGGACATTCAAAACCCTTGGGAATATGCCTGTTGCATGTGCAGTTCACCATTTACTCCAAGTCGGGAAGATGAGCCTGAACATAGGCAAAACGCACCCAGACACAGGAAGGAGTTTGGTCCCATTTCACATTCAGAAGAGAACTGATAGTTAGCTTTACTTTCAGGTATTCAGGCTGTTTCTAGAGAGATCATTCCTTGCACTGGCACTGGTGTAAATGTCAGATGAGGGAATACCTGTGTGCTGCCAGTGCATTAACTAGGCTGGTAATCTCAGCTGGAAAACCTGTGGCTGTGAATATCCAAAAAAGGCCATATGAATAACAACCATTAATTGACTATTTTACACTGTGCCTGTGCATGCATGTGTTTGTGTGAGTGGGGAATGCAGACAAGATGTTCCTATAGATTCTTGTAGAATGGAAATTTGAAAGTGGAATTGAAGGTGGTGAAATTTACTGTGTGCTGCATAACAGTAATAAAAATGCTGTGCAGCCAGATTGTTCTTCCATAAGTCTTTGCTATAGATTTGTATTGGCCTCACTATATTAGTAAAATTATGCTTGCTGGTAAATGTCCATACCAAACTTATGATGCGTTAAGGAACAGTGTTTTTAATCAGTAAGTGTTTGTCTGTCCATCATGTTGATTTTATTCTCCCCAGAATATTTACTTTCATTCTCGAAAGATCTTAAGATGAATGAGCTCCAGCATCAAAGGAAGATGTCAGAAGAATCTTTAGAGGTTAGCATCTTTTATGTGGATTTGGAGGTTTTAGACACTTGTTAAATTTAGGAGTTAAATGAGAACAGCTTTGACTGATGATGCAATGCAATGTTGGGATTGCAAGAAAAGATCCCAGCAGAAGGCCAGCACACAGATGTGTCAGATGAGACTGCATTCCACACACCAGAAGTCACGATCTCCTGACAGAGCCATCAGCAGCACTGATTTGGACTTCCTTATGTTTGAAAGCATTCAGACACACTGGAAGAAATTCCAGTCATTGCAAGTAAATTTAGGCTACTGTTAAAAAGCCAGGAGGTATCTTGCAAAACATTCTTACTTTTCTAGAAAGCAATTGTTCTTCACCTGGAATCATTACCCTCTAGACCACAGCAAGCGAAGAACAAAAAATATAATTTGGTCCATTTCAGTATGTATTTACTTTCCTTGTTTGTTCCAATGAGGTAAGGGAATTATTTTTGTAATTTAACTGTTATGTATACTTTCCTGACTGTCTTCTTCTCTTTTACTCTTTGGGAATACACATAGGAAAGAAAACCCATGAAAGACTCTCAAGCCCCAACACAAGAGTCACAGAACCACAGACTAATTCAGGCTGGAAGGCATCCCTGAGGCCACCTGACAGGCTACCTGCTCACAGCAGGGCTAACTTCCAAGCTAGGTGGGGTTGCACAAGGCCTTGACCAGCTGAATTTTGGAAACGTCCAGGACTGGTATTCCACAGCCTCTCTGCCCTGTTCCAGGGCAGTGTCACTTTCACGATGACATTTTCTTTTCTTATACACAGTGAGAGTTTGCCATACTGCAAACTGCAAATAATGTCATTTGTACCTTCCTGGTAAATATCTGAGAAGAATTTGGCTCTTTTCCCTCTGTAGCCTCCCTATCAGTGGAAGATGGTAATAGGCTCTCCTATTCTCCTTCTCTTTCTTAGGCTAAATAAACCTTCTTGTCTCAGTGTCTTCACCCATGTCCTGTGACCTGTGGTCCTCTGCTGGACGCCCTCCTGTAAGCTGGACAGAGTTCTTCAAATGCAGCCTCATCAGCACCAAATTGTGCTCCTAGCAAGGTTCTTGCTAAGCAATATAGTCCTTCTTGCCTTTCTTGAAGGTGGGTGTGATATTTACCTTTCTTCTTGACCTTGGGAACCTCATCAAATTACCATAATTTTTCAAATATGATAGACTATGGCCTTGCCATGACACCAGCCAGCTTCCTCCTAACTCTTGGATCCATGCCATCACATCCCAAGGACTCACACATGTCCCCATGCTTATGCTGAAGTGTTTGTTTACGCAGGCTCTGACTTCATCTTCCCTTACCATTAGCAGTATTTGTTTCCTTCAAACTCTGCCACAAAGCATGCAACTGCAAATTTTGACTTTTGAAAATCTCAACTGTTTCTGTCATAATTTCAATTAAAAAGTTTTGTGAAAGAAAAGAAAACAGGAGGTTGTGGATGTGAATGTTTTCAGAAAAGGAGAACTATGTACACAAACAGACCATCTTTTGCTAGACTGTTACCAGACAGATTATTCCTCACATAATGGCAAATAATTCCTGTTTTTTAAATTCAGTTCATTAAAAAAAATCATTATACAGGGAAAAAGAACCCCACAAACCCAACAATTCTTAATTTATTCTCCAGACTGTAGCTCAACACAAAAAGAAAACATAGATGTTTCATAACACAGCTGTAGAGTGAGCTTTTCCAGGTTTGTGAATTTGTCACCCTCCTGCCTTTTTGAGACCCAAATTAATGGCTCAGGGCAGACAGCCCTACTCTGGATGTAGCCCTGAATGTGCTGCCTCAATAGGGATCAGGAAGCAAGCACAAGCTCTATCAGCACAAGCTCTTAGGATTTAGAAAACTGAACTTGAGATAATTTGTGCCATGGTTTCCATGTTTATGTTATCCCACAAAATCATAAGTAATTTGTATCGTACATAAGTAATAGACATTGACTTCACAGCTCTATGCAGGCTACCCAGATTAGAAATATGTCACAGGGGAATCTCTAGGATTTGTCACCAGTTTAAGCCATTTGTAGAATCTATATGATAGTGAAAGGTGTAGCTTTTTGTTCAATCCTGTGTGCATTAGCTGCAGTTGTAATTCTGTTGCCTGAGGGCTGCATTGACTGTTGTTGATGTAGCTGTAAATTATGACTTGCTTCAAGTGAAGAGAGGGCAGGGAAGCTACTATTGCCCAAAAGGGTGTCCCTGAGGCAAACCCTTGATCCTGTGAGCAGTGATGATAACAGGTGCTGTTAACATATAATCCTTGCTGGAGACAAGGTAGCTACAACTGTTTGCCATGTGGCTGCCCAAGGTAGGGCTGCTTCCTACTCCCATTCAGTGAGGACACTGAGACTCTCACTGCTTTACAAGGCACTACATTCCAAATCTCTGCCATTCCTTAACTGCATCATGTAACCTCCCTCATTTCCTTTCTCCTGCAGCCAGTTCCTTCTGAATGCAAAACCTGCAGTCTCCCTTTCCACCACTCCCCATGAGTGTCTCAAACACCTGGCTTCAAATTCATCTGCATTTAAATACAATTTTTCATAGCTAAAAAGACTAGAATTTTATGCCTAATATCAGGGAAAAAATCTGATTTGATGCTGAGGGGAGAAATTATAATTGTTGGAGTGAATTCTCTGCAGTCTGATCCTGTTAATTAATCAGGACTATCAGTTTCCAGTAAGAGGGAATGATCATCAGTGGTTCATGGGTTCAGCTATATTACATTACAGAACCAAAGGACTAAAGCATTACTTGTTGGACTAGTGAACAAAGATTTTCTCTGTGAAGAATTATGATAAGATTAATGCTTTGTAGAAAGGGAAAAACTCTGGGTACCAGGCAGATCCCTGTCCTGCAGTCACTACAGTTTACGCAAGGAAGCACAGCAATGCACTAAGCTTTCTCCCTTTGAGACCATGGAAATGGATCAATCTTATCTTTTTGATGTGCTTTGTCCAGATTTGTTTGGCACACCAGCAAGTGGACACTTACTGATTTCTTCTGAGCTTAGAGTTCCATCCTAATAGGGCCAGATTTTTCACAAGGGATTACTTAGCCTCAATGGCACAGAAGAACACAGAAAACCAACATGGTATTTTTAAGAATTAGACATTGCTTTTCTGCTAATGGATTGCACAATGAAAACATGCTTGATTTGCTTCTAGAAAACAGATGAAGAAAAAAATTTGGATCAAGCAGAGAAGAATGGGATTTGCTGGTAGTAAATAGAGAGCATTTTTCACCTGAAATACCTAGCATGCTATTTGAAGCAGTTATAATTACGAGCACTATGTCAGTGCTCAGAGAGAAAGGAGTCACACTGTCTCACTGGATAATTAAGCTCCCATTACTATCCAAGAGGGTGGGATGAGATGAACTGTGCGTGCTGCAGGTGGGAGGAACAGGGCAGAGTGAAGAGGATCAGGGATGTGTGAAGGCAAGAAGTTAACCAGTATGAAAAAATGAGAAACAAGAATCCAGTAAAAAGAAGTGCTTCAGCTCACTGCCTCCTCTTTTCCCTATGGCAAGAGACACATCAGAAACAAGGATGTTCTCACCACCCTCAGATCCACTTAACATTCTCTAGCACCACTGGTGCTCCAGAGCTCTTTATTTCCTAGCAAGATCTTGTCATTGTCCCCAAGGAAAGGGGCAGTTATGATAGCTTTCATTTCACTGATGGGGTAACAGTGGCCAGAGATGTAAATGTATTCAGAAATCATCTTTCTAGGATTTTTCAAAGCATTAAGTCATTTGATAGTTGCTTGATAGAAATTAGATATGAAATGACTCTATTCACTGACTACTTACCTATCTTTTTAGGCACATATATATATCTTTTAAAATACGATGGAAGTGGCTCGCTTCTGAAAGTCATATAGAAGTTTAAAGCTATGCCTTATGGTAGGTTTTCAAGGAGAAAAGTTGTAGGAGTTAGGCTTTAAGAACCCTCAAGCATCAGGTCTTTGCAAGCCCTATGTGGGTCCAGCTCTCAGCTTGCCTCTTAGGTCAAGCTTGTTGCTCAGCAAGAAACCTGAACTTTACTGTTCATAGATGAAAAGAAAAAGAAAGTCTGGCTGGTATAAAGATGACTACATAACATCTCAACTCGGGGGACCCTGTTTTCTCTAGAGAATGGCTGTGCCACCTCTGACGTGGAGTGTGCTCTCTTCTCAAAACCCTTTAAGCTTTATTAATTTCAGGAGGAAATGTCGGTACAAGGCCCAGCTTATAAACAGGAGATGCTACACATGGGAGGGCTGATTCATTTTGTTTGGCTAACTCTGTGGACCAAGGAGGGAGGCTTTTCACAAGGATTTGCTTGGCTTGGCCTCGTGTCTTCAGTTTCCTGGGTCTGCTTCATAACAACAAATACAGGGTCTATAAAATAACTCTGGTGCATTCAGTATATTAATCTTGTTGAAAGTACAGATGTCAATTTCTTCAATGGAACAATAATAATAATAGCTTGTCTTCCTTAGAGACTGGAGTGGTGTGAATAAAAGAGCTCTGCTAGACAGCAAAGTATGCCAAATGGACATATTTTACAAGATGAGAAAAACAGCTTGTCACTTCTAATTGTTCAAATTATGTGTGATTCAGTTCTTCCTGCAGTTATTTTTAAATTGTTGTTAAGAGGGTATAATGTGCAGCTAAGAATAAAAAGGGTGTGAAATTGTCAGCTCCCTTGGAAGGCAGGTGGTGATAATGAAGATTTTATAAAGTTCTTGTTAACAGACAAATCTCTGTAGTGCTCAGGAAGACTTATAGCATTACTAGTCTCTCACTAAAGCAATGGTTCTTAAGGAATACACACAGGTTTTCATCTGCTGTTTTCCTCTTTTTCTTAATTGTAGAAATGAACTGAAATCAGAGCAATGGGTCAGAACTCCAGGATACTAAGTGTTACGCTGGCATCCCAAAACTGCTGATTGGGACCCTAGGGCATGGTGTGCAGCTGGCTCACCAGTTGTGTCCTGTGTCGGCACCATGCCAGCCCCTCTGCATGAGGAGAGCTCCAGCAGATACTCCTCAGTGTGGCAAACCTCCTAAGAGAGATTGCTTCCACAGTATGGGTCACAAGTCTGGCATCTGGGAACTACTAGCTTAGACCCTTTCTGGCCTGTTGAGTACTCTTGCCCTAATGTGGGTATATGAAAGGCCTGCTGTGGTAGCTAGATTTCTCTGGAATACCAGAGGAACTCAGCACACACTGATAATGAAGACATTGGTCAAAAATATTTAGGTTACTGAACCATTACAGCAAACAGCCAGATCTCACAGCTACACCTCTGCCTAGTGCAGCAGAGCTGGGGCAGAAGTGTAGGACAGGGTAAACTTGAAGAGGCACTTAGTAGAGCATATAGGAAAAAAAGGATAAACATGTAACACTCTAAGGTAAACATCCCAGTCCTCATGTCAAGGCATTAAACCACTCAACAGGATGCCACAAACAAGTGGCCTTAGCTGATGTACAAAGTCCTGTCAGTGTCACGTGTTCCTCTCAATACAGCTGATGCAGCAGTCATGTTGTCAAAGTCAGAACAGTGTTTTTGGAGTGGGGACAGGAGGCAGCTCATCAGCAACTGGACTGGTGAAGTTCCCAAGTGGAGTCACTGAAACTCATGCAGCAGTGCCTGAAGTAGCTTCAGTCATGTTACCATGGGTGCAGGTGCATCTCAACTGGGATGCAGGCCATGGAGTTGTGGCATGAAAGAGCTTGGCAGGAGCCAACTGCAGCAGCACTTATCCAGACTCACAAATGCTACAGCCATTGCTGCTTGCAGGGCTAAGGTGACTACTAAGAGAGACTTTCTGTTGTCCAAGGAGAAAGTCCAGGAGCTTACTTTTAGTTTTTTTGGGACACATAAATCACTACATGTAGCAGAGGTTGAAACCTGGGATATGAAGAGGTTGGAGAGAGGAAAATGGCAGTCTGGAGCACGACAACCAATGGGAACCTGAAATCCCATTCAGGCTGCCCCGTGCCCTTGGAATATGACTAATTCATAGTGTGGGCAGGGAGGAAAAACTGTCCCTGCTTTGGGTAATGCCACACCCTCATATATGGCAGTGCTCACATGGCTCTCCTGCCCACATCTCTGGCTGGAAGGCATTTACAGGCTGGGTGTATCAGTCTCATAAACATGCCCTAGGTCTGACTAAAGGGCTTTTTTTTTACCCTGCGTCAGCCATGCAGGAACTTTGTTCTTGTTAAATTAACCAACTTGGTAGATAACCAAAGACCCTTCAGCCTATACAATAGATCACTTTTCTAGCAGGTATCTTGCAAATCTTGTTATTGGC
>VYZT01013256.1:0-56882 GCA_013400735.1 Pomatostomus ruficeps | reverse complement strand
TTTCCCTGTAGAACTTCAATAGTTGGGAACTAGATTATCTCCAAGTAACTGGCAGCCAAGCAGACCACATCTAATTTTCCTCAACTACTGTCACCAGCTAGAGACAACAGGCACACTAAGCGGTGGTGTGAGTGTTCACAGCATGCTAACAGTACACCACTGCATCAGTAGAGTGCATTAGAGATCTTCTTTTGGAATGTATTGTACCAAGCTTAAGTAGTGACTTCTCTTGGCATTCCTGGGAGCTACAGGACAAGAAATATTAATTCCATTTTGTGATTGAAATTGACTTACAGAGAAGTGAAAGGATAAAGAGAGGTCTTACTTCTCCTTCCAAGATCGCCAGACTAACTGTGTTGGGCTGGAATACAACAGTTATTTCAACAAGATAAGCCTTTATTTCCTTGTGGAAAGTAATACAAGCTTTATACTTGCTAGGAGGGTTTCCTGGTATAGCAATACCAATTGAAGTTACACTGGCAAATACTTCCTTGTGCTGATAAGGTTTGAATTACTCCAAAAACACATGTTCTTACAACACGATCTTATGTTCCCCCCATTCTACTTCACTGTTCCTCACAGACATATCCTATTGCATTCCAAATCCTGCTCCTACCGTATTGTACACCCCTGTATGTGTCTGTGTGCTGGCAGAGTTTCATCATCACTCATTTCTCAGGCTAAAATTGCCCTGACCCACAGCAATTTGCTGAACTGTACGGCAAGTTAACAGACATCTAGACCAAGACCTGCAGTAACCCTTCCATGCCCTTCAGAGAGAGGGCATTGAGGGCTTCAAACCTGAAAGTTAATGCCCGTGTTTGTTAGAGTGAATCAACATGTTGCTCTGCAGGTCTCTGACTGACCTCAGATATAAGGTCAGTCACACCAGATGCTGCTTAATCAGCTGGCTTTGCTCAGAAATATGATAAGGGAAGGCAAGGCTGGGAGACACAGCTCCCATTGGCAGTCTCTGACAGCTCCCTTTTATTGCAAAGCAAATGCTGTGGAAGATTATAGGGGAGAAACTTGCTCACCCACCCACAGCTTGACTTTATTTCTGCACATCATTTATTTGTGTAATGGCATTGCACAGTTGTTCCAGGAGTATGTACAGCTACATCCTTTAAAACAGATCATTCAGGTCTGATGTAACTTGACTGAGCTTGGCAGATCTTAACTATGCTCGGCAGTTCTGCATTGTAGCTGGTATCCTCAGGGCTCTCTGGTGGCAACTGGTTTGTAGGTGCCTCAGATCCCTTATTTAGGGTCTCAAAATTGCTACTAGCTACTCAGCAGGTGATGATCACTTGGGATTTGGGACCAGGATTTGAAGGCTCTGCCCCACCTGAACTGGAGCTGCTATGCACCTTGAGGTGAATTTTTTTCAGTCTCTGCAGGTACACTTATCCCACTTGGTGTAACTATTTAGTATAGTTACAGGAACCTGTATCCTTTATAGATCACAGGAATGGATCCTAAACATCACATTTTCACAACCCCCATACCTTCACAAGTGAGCAACAGATAGAACTCCTGGCTCTCTATTCCTGAAACAAGTATTTAGGAAAGGAGACTGAGAAAGACCAACTTCCATTTAGCCTGGGGCCTTTGCTATCATACAGACTTAAATCCTTTGATTTCAATCACACAGAAATATGAGCATGCATTGCTTTAACCTAAATGACTTCCCAGACCATTTTGCTGCTGGCTGTTTTAATGTGTCTCTGTTGGGTTTCCACAAACAGAAAAGTTGCAGGTAGGTTTTTGCCAAAGAAATTGTGTCTGAGTTCTGTGTGGAAATGCCAGTCAGTTACTTCTGTGTCTGTGCTTTGCTGTTTTCACTTCTGCTGGTTTTGCAAGCTCACAGGGACAACTCCTTGGTAAAGAAATGTCTCTAAGTATTGCCATACATTATATGAGGAACATGTTTACCATTCTTAGGGCTAGGGGCGCCACTATGGGACAAGTCCATCTAACATCAAGATGTTGTTATAGTGCCTGAGAACCAACAAGCATTTAGACTCAAGAGAGCTAACTTGGCAACACCTGTGACAGCAATTCTTCACACCGCTGGCTACTGCTATCCAAGAACTGGACTATTCTTTTGCTTCCCATTGTAATAATTCCCTAAGGGCTAAATCCACAAAAAGATTTACACGTGTAGTGATTCATGAAGCAAGAGAGAGGGTAGCTAATAGTTCCCTACCTCACAGCCAAATTAATAATTTATGAGCAGTGGAACAGCTTCAAGAGTGGCTGAGATGGCCTGCCCATGAACCTTAAGCAGGTGGCAATCATGTCATACTGCTGGCCTCCCCTACCTGAGTCAAACTGAAGACTTGAAAATAGATCCCTTCTTCCCAAATACCAATCCCAAACACTTTATTTAATTTTTTTTTTTTTCAAGACAAAGCGCTGACTTTACACTTAACATTTGGACCTAGTCCAGACAAACGCACTTCAATATGATTAAGAGTGGGGTTCACCTGTTTGGTTTGTTTTTTTTTTTTTTTTACTGCCTTGGTTAGGTCCTTTAGTTATTTTCTGGATTCAGTGAATTCCTCTGTTAGCTACTCTATGCATAGCAGGAAATATTGTACCGTTGTCCTGAGGATGAGAGGTTAAATAAGGGCGATGCAGATTGAGTGGTAAATGTCCTTATTTGTGAAATCACAAAGAAATTCTGGGACAGGTTCTAAACTTCAAAAGTTTTAGTCCCGTGTCATAACAAGAACATTATGCAGTACACTCTTTTGTGGCTACTAGCTGTCATCATTAATTTTATGTCACATCAAAAGATATCCTCAGATTCAATCCTTGTGCCTTCAACTCATTGCTCAGCTGAAACATTTTGTTCTGAACTCAAAAGGCAACACTATCATGGAACAAATAGCAATAACATCCAGAACTACTGGATCTCAACAGACATCCATGGGGAGAACTATTTCCTACTCAGTTTCCAGGGTCACTCATTGCTGCCTGGCACTTCCTGGGTAACTACACCTGGAGTTCTCTCAAAAGGAAGACAAACTTGTGTGAAGCCATGACCGCCTTCCTTCAGGCTTTTTCTGAAGATCTTAAGTGTTGCCATTCTTTCAAATTCGTCACATGCCAAATGAGCTTGGTGCATGGCTGCAAGTGACTGCAAAAGCTTCAGCTTTCCAGTACATTATAACCAAACTGAGAGAATGTGAACCACCTGAGACTGTCTGGACACCATTACTCCCCTCACGGTACAGACCAGCAGATCAGAACTGGTGCAGATATTGGGGAGATCTCAGCCCTTCTCAGAGGTGGGATCCTATAGTTAATATCATTAAGAGAAGAGAGCAGGAGCAGGAAAAGTAGTTCCTGCAAACCGTCTGCTCCTGCCCCTTCCCTTTGCATTACATACAGTCCTGACCTCAGCACAGTAGAGAAGACTCTGCTTATATGTAATTCTTCCTGGCACAGGAGAAGAGTTTGAGAACACAGGGGGGATACAACAGGAGCAGAACTGAGTTAGGCTCAGGAGGAAATTAATGTAGGATCAAAGTTGGTTAGAGCATGGTGCTAATAATGCCAAGGTTGCAGGTTCAATCCCCGTATGAGTTATTTACTTAAAACCTGGACTGGATGGTCATTGTGGATTCCTTCTAACTCAGAATATTCTGTGATTCAAGATTAAGATTACACAGAAGCAAGAACAGAAGAAATGATGAGAAAGAAATGGTTTATGAAGAAGAAATCATGAAACATTGTTTTATTTGCTGAGAAAGTGGTGGGAGCCATATGGGGAGCGTGCTGTAGGAATTAACATGACCATAATATAATTTGGAACACTAGCAGCACCTTGTGCACTGCAGTAACAGTTCAAAATTCAAACGGCAGACACAGAAAACTATGACCCAGCATTTTTGGAATCCGTGGATTTAAAAGTGCCGTAAAACTTCAAAAGTCCTCTCATCCAAATGGTGTCAATGCTTCAGTCTCTTTAGTAAGTAATATCTGAGATTTGGCTTTATTTTGGGTGCACCCAAATGGGTTGTGTTGCATTAAAGCCTTGTCTTACATTCATTGATTACAAAGGTGCAATTCTCCCTTATTTTGAAGCCCATAACTAATTAAACTCCTCATTATGCTTTGTTGACAGCAAAACCATATAAAACCAAGCAGCCAGGCACTCTTTATGATACTTTCAGTATATCATACAGTCATCCACCCCACTTGCCTTCTAGGAATATATTTTTCTGTACTATACTTTGTAAAATTTGGTTTTTTACATTTTAACCAAAGCTTAATCAATAGATTTAAACCTGTATTTGGAAGGCATGCTGTTCATCAGTTTGAGGTGCAGAGGATCATTAGTACCAAAACAGTGCTCTCGCTCAGCAGATCCAAAAGAGTATCAGGAAAAGTGATTAACAACATTAATCTGGAGAACTGAAATGTTTTAAAAACAGCCTTGCAACTCCAACCTGTAACAGAATTATCTATCAAGTAATAGCAGTTGTGGTACAATCACAACTTTTTGATTGGTAGTTATCCAAATTAGGTTACTTCTAATTTTAAATTATATTGGAAGTTTCCTCAGTGACCCATTTCTCATTTACCAGCCAGCTGGGTAAATGCTGTCTTGCTGGATTTCTCCTTGCCTCAATGAATCCTTCCTCTTTGATTCTATCCTTACTGTGTGCCTTCTTGTTCAGTTTCCACACCTGTGTCTTCAGTTTTGCCTCTGGGGGCTGGTTTGTGCACCCCTAAATTTATGCATTGGGCCTTCCGATTCACTCAGGTACATGGATGTCTGAAGCATTTCCAAAATCACTAACTAAATGGAGATGGATTCATTTATTTAAGACATAGTTTTTAAAGGCATTACCAAAAAAAAAAAAATAAAAATGAACCTAATCAAATTTGATAACCAGGTTCCTTAGGAACGAGTAATAAACTCCACAGACTTTTCTCCTCAATGTTTTCTTTCCTGATTTCCCTCCCTTTCTGTTTTAATCTATTACAGCTTTCTTTGGTAAGCATGCTCTTGTTTTAACTTAGAGATTTTGGAAACTTGTATTACTCAAGAACTAAATCTTATATTCCAATTTAACTCAGTACCAGGGAGGAAAGAGGTTACATATTACCATATAAATAAAAACACTTTCAAAGTCTCTCTAATTTACACTGCATTGCTTCTACCCCAAGAGGTAGCTCCACTACCTAAACTCAAGCACTACAGACCTATCAATTTTCTACTAGGAATGTTTTCTTGTACAACTTCCCTTAACAATAAAGGTACCGTAGCTCAAAATTTGAAAGGAAATAGAAGTTTTGAAGACCACATCTTCACCTATATTAACATAAACATCTTAAGAGTATGATAATCCACATTGCTGCTGTCTCCTCCTGTCAACAGTGACAGCTTTTCAGTGGCTCTTGCTGCAACACACATTGACTTAAGAGGTACCAGAGATCCTCCCTATCTATTTAGTACTAGCTTAAACCTTTATCAGCTTATCTCTGAAAAGAACCCCACCCTAAACATCCAGTTAAATCTCAGTCCTGAGAAATGAAGACTTTTCAGGGCATAGATATTGTTCTGTTATAATCACCCATCTTTCTGAGAAACCTCTGCATCTTCACCCAAGACATCCAGTGTGATGGCTGCCCAGACATTCAGATCCAGCTCTATTTCAACTGTAAATTTGCATATACTTGAGATATTAAAAAAAAAAAAAGAAACAAACACAAAAAAGAAATAACAAAAAAAGAAACAACAAAAAAAGAAACCTTCTAAGACCAAAAAGGTGCCCAGGGGCAACTACAAAAAATACCTGCCCTGATGCTACCTCACCCACAGCCAGGGCCACTGGAAGGGGAGACACTATCAAGTACATGGTTCCCTAGGCCATGGCATAACAGTACTGAAAAAGACCATTTGCTTATTGCACCCACCTTTGTGGTGGTGTCCCAGCCTGCGGCTGCAATACCATCTGCCCCGCCTGAGCAGCCAACCCAGCCCACCTTCTCCATGTGGTTAAATGAGGACATTAAATGGAATGATTTGTCCCCTCAGGACAGTGATCCTGAGGGAGATGGGGAAGGTGAGGCTGGGGAACCCCCTGATTTTCCCTTAAGTTGTCACTCCAAGTTTCTGTTCCACCCCTTTCCTCTCAGAGTTATTTTAATATTCATAGAATTGTTTTAATATACATATTGTGCTGGAAAGTTCTGTTTCTGTGTTGCTTTGATTGGTTAGTTTAAAAGTGTTCCTCCTCTGTTCAAAAATTACTGGGTACTTGTCATCCCCTGTCATTCCCTGATTTGTTAGAACCCCGGATCCTCCCCTTGTTCCGCCCCCTTTTACTTTGTATAAAACTCCCTGTCACAATGGCTCTTGACTCTTTTCGTAGCCCTGCGTCCGTACGTGCGGTTGGCCCTCATGGCTACAATAATCTTGGGTCTTGCTACAAGAGTCCCTCAGCTCCTTTACTCTCGCCTTCGCTACTTTTGTATCGGCTGCTGCTGTTCTTCAAGCCAGGGAGCTGACAGCCTTGAGAAGAGGGCAGACAAGAGCCTGCAGCGTGTGGGCAGTCTGATCCAAGCCAAGTGCCCTTGTCGCCCGCTGGCTATCGGGCTAGCAAGCGGTCAGTGACACACCTTTTCTATCAGCCAGAGCATTTATTTACATGGATGACAGGCTCATATTATAAGACCCAAATACATTAAAAATTTTGCTATAATTCAGTTGGTAAGTAGCCGCCTGTACCAATGCAAGCCTCTACTTTAGAAAGGGTAAACCAAAATGAGGTTTGCCTTACCTGAGGTGTGTCAGAGATGAAGCACTGAATCCTTCTTCTTGTTGGCAGATAGATAACACTGACAGGAGGCTATACCAACCTGAAAAGCTGAACATTATTGCACATTTTTGGAATGGCACAATTGGTATTTCACATATGGACAAGACACCCTCCCTCCCCCTAAATAATTGTACTTGCTCTGTACCACCCTTCTTATAAAGTGCATCTCTGACTGATAAAAATAATTAGCATCTACAAACTGCAGGAAGGTCTACCAGGCCTGCTGACAGTGCAACCCGGATGTTAATGGAGACAGTCTGGAGAGAGTGGAAGGTTGTGGACAATGGACTACAAGGAGGAGGATGGTTTGAACTTGAAATGCATAATCAGGAATGGCTGTGATTGGAAGGGATCTCTGGACATCATCTGGTCAAACTCCCCTGCTCAAGTAGTGTAGCGGTGACCCAGCCCACTGTCTCTATAATGAGATAACTTGGATAGATTTTTCTTCCCATGACAGCGAATCTGAGGGAGATGGAGAAAGCATGGCTGGGGAAATCCCCTAAATCTTGCCACGTTTTAGCCTTGTTAGTCAAAGGCTCTGTTCCACCCCTGTTATTTTAATATGCATAAGGTTGTTTTAATATTTAGCAAGTGCTGGAAAGTTCTGCTGTTCTGCTATGTTAGTTGGATAATTCAAGTATATTCTGTCGCTGTTCAGACCTCATTGGATAGCTGTCACTCCTCATCATTCTGTGATTCGTAGGAACCTTGGACCCTTCCCCTGTGACCACCCCTTTCCTTTCCCCTTAAAACTCAGTGTAACCACCCTCCCAAGGTCTTTCTTGTAGCCAGCATCCCCTGAGAATAAACCTGGGTGCTGCTGCAAGAAAGTCCATTCTCGCTTCTTTGTTCTTGCCTACACTTTATTAATATCAACTGCTCTGCTCAACTGCTGCGGAGTAGATAGGTAGGTAGAAAGATAAACAGAGAAAACTGCTCCTCTGCAGCCCTTTATCTGACCAAGTGCTGGACCATCGCCCCGCAGGCTCCCGGGCAGTCCTGCAGTCCAAAGTGTTAAAGTAGGGTCACCTAGAAATGGCTTTTGAAGATCTCCAAGAATGGAGACTCTACCACCTCTCCAGGGAATATGTGCCAGGTCATCCTCATAATGAAAAACTGTTTCCTGGTGTTTCAGTTTGTGCCCATTGCCTCTTTCCCTATCAGAGGGCACCACTGAAAAAGAGCCTGGCTCCATCCTCTTCACGCTTTTCCTGCAGATATTTAAATACATTGATGACACCCCCCTGAACCTTCTCTAGGCTAACATATTTTAGTTCTAAACAGAGCTGGGATATCAACTGTAAGATAGGACCTCATCAGCCACGCACTCCAAGAAAAATTACATCCTGGAGTTTTTCTGAAGTCATGGACCATCATGGGAAAGGACCCTCCTTGTTCTGGTCTAGGGACCTCAAAATATTGTAGTCAACTAGATAAAAGCTTTGCAGTTCTGAGCAGTCTGCACGATGCTGCTGTAGCATCCTGTTACAGACTTCTGGACACATCTCTCCCCAAGGGGTAAACATCTCCTTTGGCCTAGTGGAAAAAGCCAGTGTAAGAAACACTGAGGCTGAAGCCAGAAATTGTCCTTGAAGTAGGGGAGATAGGCCCCTCTCTATTTTCTTGCTTCAAGGGATTGATTTCCCGGGAAACTGTATAAAGGTCAGAAGCACAGTATGCTCTATGTGATTGTGAAAAAGCCTCTGGAGATTGATGTTACATAAATATTTACAACTACCACTACTAACTAAACCTGTTCCCAAACTCTGTTCTTCCCAAGGAAGAAAACAGGATAATAAGGAAAAATTGACTTGTGAAGAATAATAGCAGTGGAAGTCTAATTTGAAATTACTAATGAAAACTGCATACTTATCTGAATAGAGAAACCAAAAAAAAAAAAAGAAAAAAATCAAGGAGCATCTGTAATTTTCCAATGCAGACTACAAAAGACTACAAATCAGCTGTGACAAGAATGATAACAGGACCATATTTTACCCTTGAGAAGATAACCTTTCATATTTTGCTATAGTAGACACATTGATGATATTTTTGTGATATTGCAAAACTCCACTTTCTTCTCATCCCTCTGGGAACAAATTCATTCAAATCATTTAACCACAACACAGCTTTATAAAGAACAGAAAGACCAGAGGCACACCACTTTGTGGGAACTCAGATATGCTAATATCTAGTGTCCACACCAAAAGCTAGCTGAGAGGAATTGTCAAAAAAAGGATATTCATAAGAGACTATATGCTAATTCACTGTCAGAGAACCCAGGCAGAGACAGTGGTATTTGCCTCATTTATTCCTAAAATTTTTAGGTGATCCAAGACCCAAGCAAGCACTTGCAGCTCCAGAGGTACGTGTGGCTTACCAGCAGTTCCGACGTGTCTCCCATAAAAAATGGGATATCAGACAGTGGGTGGCAGGAGTCTGCTGGTGGTGAGCAGGTGGGCAGCAGGGCTGCAGAAAGAAGTGACTCAGAAAGGACTGCTGGGGCAGATAATGAGGCATCTTGAGATCCAGCCACATGCTTAAGTCTGTGGCTGAACCCTGACATACAGTGGAAGCACTGAGATTTGCAAAGGATTTTTATCCTTTTTCCCCAGACTATTCCTCAAATTCCTCTCCCTTTCACCTCTCTGAAATGTATATTAGCTGCCCAAAGGCACAAAACTCTATTTGCTCTTCAGTGGGACCTGGGTGCCTAAACTTCTAAGGCACTCTTGAAGACCCCATCCACAGCCTAAAAATGCATGGGAATATGAATTAAATGAGATTAATATGACATACAAATTAAAAAGAAGAAACTCTTCTCAACTCTTCCATAAGCTTTCTCATCAAAGAGCAGAGTTGATAGAAATTCCCAGAGTCTGTGACATTTCAAGTAAAATTTGAAATAGATTTAGCATTGTCATTCCTGTGCTTTGACAGTAGAAACTCCTACTATATCTCCTGGGCATCCAGATTTTACAATACACTTATACTTACTAAGTTTTGCATGTGAAAGAAGGTGCAAAGGATATGCATTAAAGGGTATCACATTTTATGAAGTGAAATTGTAATATACTCATGTTTAAAGAAATACACTTTGTTCTTCATGTAAGCCAGTAAAACATACATTGTGTATCCATCAGTGAAAATACACAAGATGAAACACAGAAGAAACAGAAAAGTTTATGCTGAAGGCTGTTAAATAAATTACCCAATGTTCAAAAATTTGAAATGAATTTATTTTGCATCAGTATGATCCGAGAGGTCCACTGCCTCCCATTGTGTTTGAGAGAACATTTACTACCGTGCAATCAGAAAAAGGTCAACAGACTAAATTTCATTCAGCTGATCCCTTTCCTGCATTTTGTCCTTTAATCAGTTCCACCAGATATCAACACTAAGACTGGAAACACTTTTTTCACAATATATGTTTCAGAATTTGTGTTCCTGAAGACTGTAAAGTTTTCATTCACTCCATTTCTGTGAATATAGGTATGTGTCATGGTGTGCTGTTGGCCAGGTTTCAGTTTATCTCATGGCCAGGCACTGCTGCCCCCTTCCCCACCCCGGTATCTGTTTCCCCCCTCCCCCTCACCCCAAAGGGCTCTGTATTGTGCAATCCAATACAAAGCCTGCCAAATTCAAACCCAGCACTTCTCCCCTATAGGATGTTGTACCCTCCCCCTGCCCCCTCATGTTGGTATATATGTGACTGTAACCCCCTGTGCCAGTGCTTCCCTGGCACGACCCTGGTGTCGAATAAACCATCTGGGAACGCCCCTCCACTTTGTCTCTCCTTCTTCGGCACACCTGTACCATCGGTGGGTTGGGTGAAACCTTCCTGGAGCTTCGCCAGCCCTCCCGTGCCTTTGGAGCAGCCCAGCCAGCCCCTGGAACCGCGAGCGGTTGCCCGGTGCCCCCACGGGAGGCATTGCAGCAGGTATGAATATTTCTAATTCCTCAGTCTCATACTCCAACAGACTCTGTTTTCAGTCTTTTCTCTATCAACCATGCAGAATCTTGGTTCATTGCAAAAGCTGAAGGCTCAACCAAATGCTTCCTTCTGGTTTGCTGCCATGGTCAAGTTTTCAAAGTTAATGCTTAGGACTCAAGTGGCATAACAGGAATAAGAAAATGAGAAGAATAGATGTTGGAATACAAATAGTAGCAGAACGGACTCTGTTGCGCCTTTATAAATGGTGTAATATACCAAAAGATTTTTGAGAATTTAGTGGAACTTAGAAAACCCAAACCAGTTCTGTTTCATGACGGACACGAAGGCCAAATAAGCATGTCTGGCATTCCGCAGATCAAAGACTGTTGTGATTATATATAAAAAGTTAGGACAGGTACACTAATCACTTATGACACAAGAAGTTCCTCAAAATAGCATCTCTTAATCATAGTCAAAGAAATTCAGTCTGTTTCTAGATTAAAGTAACCCTTGTTACTATTAGCCATAGGAAAATGGTGGAACCACCGACACTTAAAATTGCCTCTAGTTCTCCTTTTCTGAATTCCAAGATGTGGCAAAATACAAATCTAAATGAACTGTCACATTTAGCTGATGCCATTTGGTCTACAAAATACTTTAGAAAGGATGAACCCACATAAGTTCTGAAATAAGGAATAGCCTACCTAGTCTCTTTCTATTAGCAGACCTCTGATGTAGTTTGTTTTTTAAAAATGAATAATCTGTTTCTATCAGGCACCTCTACAAGCTCTGCCTCATTGTCATCCCTGTAGTAATGATCAGAGAACAAAAGCTTGTTACCACCTTTCACAAGGATGAGTATATAGGCGATGGTGCACATTTGCCGTAACTGCCAGATAGCTTTAAACAGTTCTTTTCATTTCTTTTGGCAACACGCTGTTTGTTTCCTGCATTAAATGGTGCTTGGTTTTCTGGCTGTGGCATTTGCAGAGTGCCATACGTACAAATACAGGCTGCAAGAACCCTGCATGGAAAAAAAAGGACAACAGCTAGCGTTGCTCATGGATATCAAAGTTTACCTCATAGATTGAGGTGGGAGGGCAGGTAATATTTCCATAAATCTACTTTTGGCTAAGAGTCCTGTTGGTAATTCTTGGTGGTGCTGCAAATGAAACATTCTGTTGTCACTGCTCAATTCAGAATAGAAGCATTTCAAGCTCAATAAGCAAACTTTCACCCCATTCATAGGTCAGGGCAGCTCCACTTACACATTTCTAAATGGTTCATCTCTCGTGCACTAAAACCTACAGGACACCGAGGGTATTTTTCTTCCCTAGAGGTCTTCTGTAGGAGCTGTGTAGGAGTGAGATTCAACTGGTCCTTTTGTTTTTGTGTCTTTGTCACTGCAGATCTCCACATTGTGAAGTCCAGTCACACTATTTTTGTTACCATCCATTAAGTCTTCTGCCATCTCTGTGTTCTTCTTGCTGCACTGACAGAAGTCACTGGAGCTCTCTAGAAGGTTGATGCAAAATTTGATAACCAGTGCTAACCAGGCCATCCCAAAGAGGATCCACACAGAGATTACATTCTTGTACCAGCTTGGATAGGTGCGATCTGGGTTCATCCCTACAACAGAATCACCCAAAACATTTCTAGATTGGATCAAGAATGTCTCAAAGGACACATTACATGTAAAGCAAAGACAGTTGAAATATCATTTAGCATTAGTGATTTCTCTATAAAACACAAGTATGCCATCTACTTAGCATGTGAACAGGTGTTCCAAGTATGTTTCATGACATGTCAGCGACAGCCTAGTACTCCTTAGGAATTGCAAATATCACCCATAAGAAAGAAAAAATAAATCCCAAATTACATCCATGTCAAAGTGAAATTATTCACATTCAAGCACATAGCTTAATTTCTCTACTTACCACTCAGCATCACAATATTGTATTAGCATGTAACAGGGGTCCCTGCAGGCAGAGAGGTAAGCAGGTTTTATGTGTCAGTGTATGAATCTTGTTAAGATACCAGCAAGTCTCTAAGAGTGGGAGAAAAGAGGCCTGAGTAGTCCTAAAACCTCCAAGAAGAACCAAACCTTGGAAGACAGGTTGAAATTATCGCTAGCCTCCTCGGCCACAAAGGCACTCTGCAGGGTCATGGACAGCTTGATGCCCATCAGGACCGCCAGGTCGTTTTCTGCAGAGCTGCTTTCCAGCAGGTCATTTACTCCTCCCAGTTCCATGTCACACTAGTGGGGAAACGGCATGATGGTCACTTGGACCTTATTTTTGAGACATAAACCACACATAGAGGATTGTAAGGCAAAATTGTTTAACCTCTACATACCACAACTGACATATTCAATTATTCCCATACTGAACCTAGCGTATCCATGGCAGTATTCCAGTTACAAAGGTACTACATGGATGAAGGCACACCTGGAAGTGGAAGGAATGCCAAATGCATTATCAGAAACTGAGAGAAGTAAACTGCTGTAGCACAGAGTTCAGCATCATCTGTAAAATCAGTATAGGAAAATGCTGAGCTGACCCAGCTTTTGTTAACCTCCATCTGGTTACCCTTGCCCAAGCTAACTTTATTCCATGTGCCTACACAAGCTGTAATCATAACTTTGATGCATTACAGACAACTCGTAAAGTAATCACCAAGTTGTCTAAGCATCAAGCAAGTGCTATGAAGAAAAGAAAATAGCAAATCTGTAATAGTGTATTTTAGTCTTTTTGTCTCTCAGGAATTCAAGGGTGCATGTGTTTCTATAATCAATTTGTTTTTAATGAGAAAGTCTTTATCAAAAAGGTGTGTCCTGCGTTTCAGCAAATGCAATGGGTGTGGATCCAATCCCATTTCCTCTGGCAAAGGGTTTTGGCATCCAAAACTAGGTAGTGCCTGGTGCCCGACGGTCTACCCCGAGTGACTTAAGCTGCCTTTTAGAAAGCAGTTATCTAGGGTTTTGACAGAAGAAACAGTCCCCATCTGTTAATGATGATGCAGGTGGCATCTGCTTAAAACTAATGGCTGCCAATGCACTGGAGTGCGATAAGAGTGCCCTCAGCAACTACTGTAATTAAACCACAGCACTCCTGCCTGGTGGTGTAGTCATTCAAGGGACAGGCCACTTCAATGCTACTCTGACAGGGAAACAATGTCTTTGTTCTTCCACAGGTGTCATTGTTATTGCAGAAATCGTGTCTTCTCCAACCTGTCAAATGCCCACCATACCATACTGATCATCAGGTCTGGGGATTGCTGCTGGTGCCAAACTGCCAAGTCAGGAGCTTTGTATATCATGGATTTGGCTTTGCTGTTCAGTAGGTGAATGCAAGGAAATGTGAACTACTCACCAATCACATAGTCTCCAAACCCTATAGTGCTGAGGGTAATGAAGGAATAGTAGAAGCCTTCTTCATAAGACCAGCCCTCTTTGTCAGAGAATAACAAGGGAGGTAGCAGGAGGAACAATAACAAGCCAGTTACCAGTGCACAGGTCTTCATCAGGAAGGAAGCTTTATTCTAGTAAAACAGGAGGGGAGAAAAAAATATTGTCACAAGAAACGCAGCAAGGAAAGTCCAGACTGGTTTCCAGTTGAAGATGATGACAGACTCCACAAAAACAAATAAACATTCATTGCATTCCACTTTAATAAATGGTATGTCTGTCCCACTTGTGTGTTGGTTTTAGCTGGGATGGTTATTTTTTTCACAGTAGTTAATATGGGGTTGTGCTTTAAATCTGTGTTGAAAACAGTGTTGATAATACAGAGATGTTTTTATTGTTGCTGAGTAGTGCCTGCAGTGTCAAGGCCTTCATCCAACCCCGCCAGTTAGTAGACTGGGGGTACACAGGAATTTGAGAGGGGACACAGCCAGGACAGCTGGGATATTCCATACCATACAGCATTATGCTCAGCATATAGAGCTGGGGGAAGATGGAAGCAGAGGATGTTCAGAGTGATGGAGTTTGTCTTCTCAAGTAAGTGCTTTGCATGATGGAGTCTTACTTTCCTGGAAATGACTGAACACCTGCCTGCTGATGGAAGGTGGTGAACAAATTCCTTGTTTGTTTTGCTTGCGTGCACAGCTTTTGCTTTACTTATTAACCTGTCTTTACCTCAAACCATGAATTTTTTACTCTTCTGATTCTCTTCCCCATCCCACTGGGAAGAAGTGAGTAGCTGCACAATGCTTAGATGCTAGCTGAGGTTAAACTTTGACACCCAGTCAACACAAATTGGGCATCATCATTGTAAGTCATGCCACTTTAAAGCTTATTCCACAAATATTCCCATGTAATTTACACACACCATTCTAACTATAACTGATGATAAACAGACCAGATAGTGTAGGACTGTGAATGGCTCACATGCTTTATCACTTCTGTTGCTGTAGGGGAAGTCATTCATCACAGAATTTCCCTCAATTAATAAACAACCTTATCTGACACCTCATAGCGCTGTCATAAACTAAATTTATTTGCTTCCAGTTATTCCTGAGTATTATTGCCTTTTTGGTCAAATAGTCAGCCAGGCTGCCCTTGTTAGTCATAGGATCTCAAATACCAGACAATGTCCTGTGTCTTTTCTTTCCTTGAGATATACCTGTCCACACTGCTTACCTGCCAATGGAACATCTCCTCTAGGCGATGGGCACAATGCTGAACCCCAAGCAGCATCAGCTGCCCAATTTCGTTCAGGAGTACAAGGTTCAAAGGGATCCCAAAAAGTGCAAACATGATGCAGAAGATTCGACCAACCACAGTGCTGGGGCTTAGGTTCCCATATCCTAGATAGGGGAGGAATGAAGCATTAAATCTAAAATATTCTCTGCTTGCCCTTTTCTCCTGGAGGGGTGAACCTCCATCGTCTACAGAAGTTAGGCAAGAAGGTCACTGCTCCAAAAGGACCTTTTTTATAAATAACTCTAAGTTACATCCATTGTTTGTCATATCCTATTGTGGGCTGGAAAATAACATTTCTTTCCCTGCCAATTTTGCTAAGTTCCTTTTCCATTTACCAGTGAATTTCCTCTCTCCTACCCACTGCCCTGGCTGGGATCTGACGTAAATGCAAACCTTCCATTTAGTTCAGCTTTTCTAAGCATTGTTGGCATGGGGTTTGCTGGTAAATGATCCTGCATGGCTGGCAGGTGGTCTCTGAATCACAACAATAGAGTTTTAATTATAACAACCACCCTTTTCTACCTTTGTCCCACAGGACTAGTGAACTTAACACTGCCTCCTTGCTTATACTCTTTTGTACCACAAGCATCAAATACATTTTAAATTGTCAAAATTATTGTCTAGAGTCAATATATTTGGCAAAATTATATTTAGCCTGTGTAAAATATTTCCATTTCAGACCTAAAGAAAAAAAGGTGTGTTGAATTTTGACTCTTTCTTCTAGTCATGGAAAGTGGTCTAATAAAAGGTCCTGCCCTGCAAGCATAGCCTTGCTTGTATCCGCAGATCATTCTGGCTTCAAAATCACTTGTCTTTATTCCCCAGACCTTCTTTTTAAAATGTCCTGTAAATTTGCAGACTTGCACTTGTAATTTCCAGTGTTTTATGCCACAGGAAAGTCAGATTTAACTAGGGAGTATTTCAAAGGATGCTTTCGAAGATAGAAACACTAGCACACCACATGCATTTCAACAGTGCTTTAGCCAGTCAGAGACCTATGGCCTTGACTACATTCCAAAATCACCTCTGCTCATTAGAGATTGGTGTACATCCACGTAGGAGATTATCTTTTCACCACAAATAAGCAAAGTTTGTCTTTTCACCACAAGTAATGTTATCCCCTCCCAGCACCGCCGAACCACCCACACAGCAAGCATGGAGGCGCTCCCTTCATGGTGCCGGCTTTGGGTGCTGTGGCTTCGGGGCAAGTGAGCAGTGCCCAGCAGGGAGAGGCCCCAGGGCTGGGCTCTGTATCTCAGATAAACAAGAGTGCAAACATCTGTGGTGCACCTGAGAGTCCCGTTGCTTCACTAAGCTCTGTCACATGCCAGCTGCTATAAGCCACTGACCAATTAACATAGAAATGTGTGCAGCTATGAGCTGGGGATATCCACACATTCTGTGCTAAGGTTTTGCTAACAAAAATCTCTCACCATGGACAACTCTGCAGTTAACTGTGCATGTGCACTGGCAAACTACACCCAAAAAAGGGTGCGGCAGCAAACTATCCCTCAGTATGTAGCCCCACAAATTCCAAATTTTATCATATGGAGGACATCCCCTCCAACAATTTTAGGCACACAATATGCCTTCAAAGGAGCCCCAGCAGCCTGTCCCTGGGAAGGAAGAATGGGATGCTTTTATGTAACTAGATGTTTTGAAATACAGTCAAACAAAAGGGTCTAAATTAAGACCTCATTCCAGTGCTACTTCTTTGCTTGTAAGCAGCTTTGCAATGTTAGTGCACTTTTCACCAATGATTGCTAATTTCTGACAGCTTTCACCATTTTTCTAGACTAACAGGTGTGGTAAATGAGACATGTAGGCAAGTACATCTGCTGGATGTCCCCTTCTAAGTGAATTATAGAGAAATGGACCTGATGTGATGCATTTCACACTGGCTGTAGCACATTTCTGTGGATTAGTTCCAATTTTTCTTTTATGGGATTAGGGTGTTTTGTCGCCTGACCTGTCCCAGGAGAAAGTGCTGGGGGGCATTTACTGTAGGGCTGGAGGCTGAAGATGAGCCACATATATTTATGGCCAATTATTCCCAAGGTCATTTCCCCCCCACCCTTCTCCTTTCTTATATCAAGTTTTAAAAGATTGTGTAATGTCTGGGGCACTTCTTTTTACCGCAGATTTTTAAGTTATTCAGTCTCTGCAGAAAAACATAAGAGACGAAAGGCCCATGATCTCTGGTCACTGTGTGAAGCACAGCAGCCTTCAGAATTGTGGAGATGCCACACAGTGCTGACTGGAGAGCACCTAAAGTTAACCTGTATGTTACACATCATTTAGAGTGGCAACTTGAATGATGTAGGGAGGTCTACTGTGCACAGTAAACCCAGACCTCCACATGCCAGATCTACTTTACATTTTATTTCTCTGGCTTTTTCCCTTGGACTTGGCAGTTTGAGACAATGTTCTGAAGACTTAGTACACAGTTGCTGTACATATGCCAAAAAGCCATGTCCCACCAGCTTTTTATACAGGATACAAAGTATAACCAAATAGCACAGGACACAGTAAATTATGCAGAACAGCCAGAAATTTACTCCTGGCTGGTTACATCCACTTGCCTTTTCATAAGACAGGGATGCCAACGTAATTGTATACAAGCTTCAATTGTTATAAAACTCAAGCAGGAATAGGTAAATAGGACTTACCCTCTTCAAATTGGTGTCTTATACTATTGTGGGCTATATATTAGAAGATCTGAACCAGATTCAGAAACTAAAACTACACTGCCAGTTGCGTCAAATCCCTCATGACCCTGCTGCTGGGATGTCACCTGGTACATGCCTGAGCAAAGTGGCACTCAGGAATGATCGCTAAAAACTGCAGAGACATCAAAGTGTAAGTGCTTCCACTGAGGCAGCTGGATTAAGTGCATGTATAGCTCCTCTTGTTTTGAAATGAGGTGTAATGTTAGTTAAGCTTCTTTAGAGGAAGCAAAACAAGAGCGGTTTTATTTCTAAATGCTCATAACCACGTGCTTTAACATAACCATGTACTTCTGTTACACATATTAAGTAATTCAGGATTTTTCCCTGCATTCCCATTATATTCCAGTCCATAAGGGATTCAGAAGCTCTGTAGGCTTGTTAAGAAGATGAGACTTGTTAGTAAAAGATCTTTTCATTCACAAGACAATACTGGCAGTGCCTCTCAGTTAACTGAGGCAGCTGCAACTTCCTGCTGCCCACAATGAGAGGTTTGTTTGACTCCTTTTCTCAGTGTCCATAGATAAAAGAGTATTTTCGTCAAAAAGTGCTTAGAACAAAAAGTGTCTATCATAGGCTGAAAAACATCTGAAAATTTACCAAAGAATTTTATCAGCAGAAAAACCCCAGAGTTAGCATTAAACCAAACCTCCCCAAAAATGTGTTTGAATGCTAAAACCATTGATAAAGCTACTGGTTAGAGAGGCAACTCTTCTTGTTTTTTAAAATCTTTTTTCCTACCTGAAAGTATACAAGCCATCACTTCCTCCAGAAATGGTCTAATCTCAAATTTACAGATTGCTCTTGTTGACAGTATTTTGCTTTGAATAACCAGGCATCCATCTCAGTCTGGGGGCCAGGTATCCACCATGCAGTTCACTGACATGTGTCAATGCCAGAATTATTTTATTTTGCATTACATATTTAAATACTCAGGTAAAAACTTCTCTGTTTGGCAGTTGGCGTGATGTTCAGTGAGCCACATTCCTATTTTCCCAGGCACTAGAAGAAATCAAACCCTTAACCTATCCAGCCCTTCCTATCACCAGCTCCTCCTCTAACACTTCTGAGGAAATCTAAGCATTTCTCTCCCTTGTGGTCTTTACAAGTCATATGGATGTTTTAGTCCAGAAAAAATGAAAGGTTTTGTTCATGAAAAATTCAAATGTTTCATTGAAGGAAAAAATAAAACATGAAAATTCACTTTAGATGGAAAAGACATCTTTGCGTAATTCAAAGTGGAAAAACCACAAACACACCTACTGATCACTCACACAGCCTTATGGTAATGTTTGGCTGGTTCCTGAAAACGTGAGCATGGCCCCAGCTTAGCTGGAAGGTGACCCTGACAAAGCCCCCAGTAGCCCGCTCTGACCTCAGAGCTTACTGCTTTAAGCAGACAGTTGCACCAGAGACTGCCTGAGGTACCAGGAAGCTTGAATTATCCTGTGATCTTACAAGCATTAGGATTTTCAGAGATCATCTGGTACCACCTTCACTTACCTGAAGATCAGCAAGCCAGGGGTTCCTATCCTCCCTCATACTATGACTGTCTCCATAACTACATAAAACATATTAACATGCTTGGCTTCTCAATCTTCTTGTGAGATTTCACATTATACTCACCAAGTCTGCCCTAAGGTCAAGAACACTTATCAGCTGGACACAGCTAAGGACACCTGGCATGGGAAGTCACAGTTATTTCCAATTCATCCATCCAGGAGGGATGCTACGAACTCCCAAACACAGAGACAGAAACAGGACACAAGCCCCAAGGAGCCACCCTGCTTCTATTGGCTTCTCAGTTTTATGACTAGAACAAACCAAAAATTTGAAGAATTTGATTTTAAAAGCTAGTGGTGGCAGAATCTCAGGAACTGTGTCTTATATGGTGAAACTCATTGGAACCCTGTCAGGTTGAACAAGGGCAGAGTTATTAACAGTTTTAGCCCTATGAAGTTTCAGGTGACAGTAAAATTTGGTTGCACACTCCTTCAGTGAGTGAAGAAAATGCTTCAGATGAATACTGCAGTCTTTTATTTGTGCAGTGTATATACTGGAAGCTGTAGAGTGGACTTATCCTCAAATGGGTGAGATGACATGCAGTCAGGAAAGCAGATCACATTTCCGGTGCTCAGGAGATAGCTCAGAGGATGCTGCTGTGAGTGACTATCCCCACATCCACCAGCGACCTCTCATGGACCACTGTGCCGCATCCTGCTTGGCCAAGCCTGTAGAGCAACTCTGCCAGCTGTCTCAGGGCAGGAGAAAGATCAACACATCAACAGTGGGGGCTCTTCAGCAGAGAACTCCCCTACTCAAGGGGTTCCTGAGGTTCACAGGGGATTCAAATGTGAAAGTGGTCTCAAGCTGTTATTGCATATTTTAACCCATTTGAGACATCAAATTAGTTTAACTGAATTCCCTAGTGGATTGTCAGCAGCAATGGGCAGAAACTTAGCCATTTCTCAGGAGCTCCACCAGACACTGGGCAGCACTGCAGAGGGTCAGAGTCTTCACAAAACTCTTGCTGGCCCAAAGGTTTGCACTACCAGGATTTCACAGCTCTGAACTTGCTGTTTTATTCCCTGCACTGGAATCCTCTGTGGCAACTACTAAATGTCTGTTAACAGTGCGTTAATACCATCACTCACTGAATAGCCTGATCCATGCCTCTTTTGTTATCTCCCAGTCCTTTAAGGTATCACTTTTAGGAGCTATGTAGGTGCTAACCACAGAAGGAAATAACAGGAAGAAGGTATTTCCCTTCTTTTCTTCACTGTGAGATAGTTTACTTGCCCTATTTTATATTTTAAAAAGGGCCCTTGAAATTCACACAACTGAATTCTGGTAGCTTTGCCACCAGAAAATGGTAATGCAGCACTAGGCAATGGCATCCATCCACCCAATACTAAGTGGGACTTTCAGCCTAGGGAGGAGAGTACTCCTACTCTTAGGCTTGCACAGACGAGTCAGTCTCATCACTGACTATGGAAGAACCCTTCCCTAGCACCTTCTCTGAAATTACACCACCCTGTGGTCATTTGACTTCAGGAACTTTCATCTTGTGCCCCACTCTGAACTTATTTTGACCTCTGTCCTGTTAGTTCAAACTACGTAGGAGGAGAGTAAACACAGGAAGGAGAGACTTTGTGTCGGCAAGGGATAAAGATGTCTGAGTGATAAAACCAGCAATAAGTCAGCTTCTCTTTCTTTAATCATGTTTAGTACTACAGCTCTATAGGAATTCTGAAGATGACCCTTCAAGGCATTGGAGAAAGGGTTCTTATGGAAAAAATTGCAGCAAATGAGATAACATATAAAATCTGGCATGATTTGATATGTCAAAGACAGCACAGAAGAAGATGAAATAAAGAAAGCACAGAAGTATAACAGTGGGAGAAGGAATCAACAGGCAGATAGGGCTGCCCATCCCAAAAGTTATAAATGCAGTTCCAGTCAAATTATGAGATGGGCCAAAAACTACACAGGCTTTGGGACACTTCTTTAAACAAGATATTTTAGTCCATACATATCTGTTCTTTAAACCCTTGGGACTAGGATACCAACTACATCCAGCCTGCAGGTTAGAACTCGCTTTGTTTTTAAGCAAAAGCTGCTTTAATCACTAGTAGTGAAAATAGATGACTCTCTCACTTAAATGGAAGAAGGATACAGTGCAGAAGATGCTGCAACAGGAGACATGGGGATTTAAACCTTGTCAGTGGGGAAAGGAGTTAATGCCCCTCAGCTGGTGTTAATGGGGAAAGAAGTTAACATCCCTTCCTGTAACCCCAGTGAGAAAGTGTTCTGGTAAGGACTTGAGAAATGGACCAAGCCTTCTGAGGGGGGTTAAAGCACCTAAAGTAGAACATGGAAGCTGGCAGAACAGAAAGAGCATCTCAAAGGAAAGCGATGAAGGTAAAAGTGGTAGTGGTTTTGGCAGTGCTGTTTGAGAAGACTAAAGAGAAGAGTCACAAAGATGTTGTATCACACAGTAAGAGGCCAGTGAGGCATGAATTGCAAAGAAAAAATGTGGGTGAGACAAACAGGCCAAAGCACATGCAGCAGCTGGAACACATGGAATAGAGGTCATCCAGATTCTTCAAAATCTTTATATAGTACACCTAAATTCCTGAGAATCTTTCTTCTCCCGTATCATCTTAACTCCACCCTTCTGGAGCTCATTTGCCAGAATGCCTTGGGTTTTAACTCCCATAGGCTAATCTTGTGCAGCTGGACCTGCTTTCATTGGTTCCATAATCACAGCCTGAGATAAACTCTTCCTTGCCATGTAAGAACACTAAAACCTCTACAAATCCTCAAGAAGCCTTTTCAATTGTCATTTATCTCACTGCCATGCCTTATACACAAAGTTTCTTGTTGTGACTCACCTCTTTGAACTTCATTGAGTTCTTTGGAAAGGAGCTTGTCTCTTTACCTGACATCAATCAATTACTCTTCCCAGTCACACTGTGGTATCCTCATCGAGGCTGAACCCCTCACTATCTCAAGAATTTGCATGAAGAGAGATTATGATAAAAGACGGAGGGTAAGGCTCTGTGAAACCATAGTTTTCTCTTCTACAACATACTGTTACCAACAGAGTGTTAAGACACTAGTCTGTATGCAGCTAACAATATAACTTGAAAAACCAGAATGAAGGTTCCAGTTGTCTGAAATTCTCCGCATAGAAGTGACTGCTACGGCATTCTCAAATCCACAGTTGAAAAATCATGAACAAGTCCCTAGAGTCATAGCATCAGCTTTAAAATAATTAGATAAAGAGCAGCAGTATTTGGTTCTTTTCAATTTTCAATTGTATCTGCTATCAACTTAGGTGTGTCATGCCCTGTCCCGTCCTCCCCTCCTACAACCATCAGGGCTTAGTTTAGTTAAAGTAAAGAGGGGAGTGGGGGACTGGGGGAGGGAGAGTAGCTTAGCAGCTACTCTTAGCAGAAGAGCAGAAATGCTTAGTCCAGATCTCTGCCAACATCACAAGATCCCTTTACATTTTAACATGATAAATTTGATTCTTCCTGAATATCATTAACTTAAATTGGCTGTGGTGAAACAGTCACTCCGATGGCTTAGAAATTCATCAGGATTCACTGCTGAGGCAAGCAAAGCAGCTCTGAGCAGATGCTGCTTTGTACCAAAGGCTGGAAGGAGCTGCCCACGCTCTGCTGGAAACCCACAGCTTGTGTAACCCTCTCTGATGAGCCTCCACTGCCATCATCTGGTACAACCCTTGCCTGGCAGTGCAGCACACTGGAAGTGTGTTCCCAACCGGAACACTGCATGTGCAAAAGAGCAGGGCAGAAAGATGCACCTGAGTCACAGGAAGATGACACACCACCACCCACTCACCTCCATCCCCACAAAAATCCCACAAACCCTCTCTTTCTTTGAGCTCATGCTTTGGGGCTTAGTATTCTGGAGCAAATGTATCTTTCAATAACAATCAGAAATCAAAGGAAGGTTCCATCTGGGTACAAAAAGAAAATTCTTGATTTAAAAGTGTACTTAAAATTGAAGAGAGCTGACAAATCAGGAAACCCATAAGGGATTTTTGATACTCAACAACCATCTCTTCACATACTTCCTCTCCACATTTTTTTTTTTTTAATACTGGGTCATACTGTAAGAAAAAGACATCAGGGCAAGTTATTAATGGTTTTGGGGACAGGAGACATGAACTGAAAATAACAGCATCTGCCTTAAGTAATACTGTACGTAATACATTTTATTGTTTCCATTCTCTCTCTCCCTACTTATTTCCATCGTGGTTTTGCATCACCCATTTGCTGAAACCCGTGGCAACTGAATGGTGATGTTTATACAACTATTCAACTTTCACTTGAACAAGCAGGTCCTCATCTAATACAGGTGATAATAAGGAAGAATAATGGATAAATATAGTCTCTAAAGACAGACTAGCCAGTATTAAGAATTTTCCAAAATCATTCCTGTCCCTATGATAGGAAAAGCTCATTTCAATGCAGAGTTCACCTCAGACCTCTCAGAGTGCACAACGCGTGGGAAAGTCCAGGCAGTGCAGCACCATGAAGTTCAGGCCCCAGAAGCCATGTAACTTAGTAGGAATATATCCTGAGCTAATTATCCCTGTGTTTGATCAGTTAGAGGTCATTACTGTGCTGGCATTCACAAAGCATTCCTAAGGCTAGGTTCATGGGTGCTTCCCTACTGCAAGCTCCAGGGATCCCCATAGTGCTGGAGCACCATCTGAGTACAGGTCCTCATTCCCACTCTTTTCCCATCTATGAGGTGGCCTCGTAAGCAGGGAACTCTTACCAATGGTTGTTATTGCAGAGATGGAGAAGAAGAAAGACCCACTGTAGTCCCACCTGCCCAGGCTAGTGGTGTTTCCCCGGAGGGTTATGCCACTCTTGTAAGCTTGAATGATACCCTGCAAAGAGAGAATAACATGAGATCCCACAAACCCCTTTAAGGCAAGTTCATGTGACTGGCATTTCCACTTCTGGCTGGGCTGGTAAAATCCCAAACAACAACTGCTTCTGATTTTGTTGTTTTCCTTTTAGTAGAGGATATCTTGTGCCTTAGAGACCAAAGGGCTGCAAGGTCAGAAAAGCCAGCATATTGCTTCTAAGAAAAGGGCACCTACAGCAATAAAAGGAAGTTGAACATGCACATGGTAGATCACAGAGATAAATCTGGAAGAGATTGAAGGGTGAGATGTAACTAGAGGAGGCCTAGACAGACAGTTATTAAGACTGCCTTATGACATATTCATTAGGAAAATGAAATGTTTCCAGATGGGATATTCCAGTGGCAGAAGTCCCACAGCAGCAAATATACATGCATATGTAAATGATCCAGATCCCTTGCAGGGGATCCCCCTGGATGTGAATGAGCAGATCAGAGTAGCATTATGCCCGATTCTGTTCAATCCTCCTAGGAAAGACTTAAAAGTCACTAGATGACGTGTGCAGAATTACGCCAAAGTAAGATATAACACATCTTAACGCTGCCTGCATCTGACTATACCTTCCCATGCCAACAAAATTAATGACAGTTGTGTCCAAAACAACATTATTCACAGCATGTACACTAAACATTTAACACTGACATCTCACTTGACAGTTGATTATCCTTGAATGCAAAAGTGTAGCCAAGAATACATAAAATTCATCATCTCTGAAAAAGACCTGCAGATACTAAATAATACTGTCCCTATCCTAACAAAGACTGCTGATAAACCTTTCATCACTGATCAGAAAAGGAATCACACTCAGATTTTGATCAGTTGTTGGTTTTACAAAGAAGTTGTAGTTTATACATCCACCAAACAAACTGGCATGTCAAGCCTGCGAAGTAAGGAAGTTTTGTTCCATTTTATTGATGTAACATGCTTTATATGATTTATATATTATACAAGGCTGTGAATTAAAAACTGTTTCCAGAGTCCGAAGCTGCAGCTTAACTACAGGGATCATTATTTCTTTTCTCTAGAGCTACTAATCCTCAAGCTAAGAGCAAGGAGCAGCTCAGAGATCAACACATTTCTCTAATCAATAAATACTGTTTGATAGTGCATTCTCAGAAATATCTTGATTTACTCATAACCAAAAGCAACTTAAGCCCCTTAGGGTCACAATATAATCTATTAAAGTGTGACATGCTTTTCTCTGCATGAGACAGAGCAGAGAGCCCGTGCGCTGAGAAGGGCTAAGCACCACATATACTGACTGTATTGCACTTTGCTTCTTTCTGTGAATTGTCATTGTAACGTGAGTTGGGGCAGCTCAAAAAAAGAATTTGTATATAGCACTGGTGACATAAAAGGACCAAGCCCTGCTTCCCTTCTCCATGCAACTACCCCTGGGGAAAAGAAAGGAAAAAGAGAGAAAAGGTTGTCTCAGAAAGCTTCCAGCAGGATTTGTTTTGACTAGTTGTAATTCCCCCACTTGTCACTCTTCTTCCACGTCTGGCGTCTGCATTGAGGTTTGTCAGGTTGCATGGGGTACAGGCTGACAATACTTGACCTTGAGTTTAAGAAGAGTGAGAAACTCTGCAGACAATGGCCTAGACAGGAATCACCCTTCACACAAACATAAAGTAACTCCCAAAGTCAGTCAAACGGCAAGACAGACACTGGAAATTTAAACAGATGACCTATTTTTTTTTCCCCCTCCAGAAACTAGTAGTTAAATCTGAAATAAAAAGCTTGTTATTTTCCTCAAAATTTCCTTCTGTAAACTGTGATCTCTGCAGTTCTAAGCAGATAGTCTTGAACACATATATACCTGCTGGAACAGCAACAGTCCAGCTCTCAGATAATTTTATTATCAGCTGGATCAGAGACACTGGACAAAGTTAAACATGCAGCATGTTTGTTGTCCATTCTCCTGTCTGATATCCTGCTGATACAAGCTCAGCAGTTGACAATATTACACACAACATCATGTTTTTAAAGTCAGAAACACTCAAGAACCAGAGAGGATTGCAAGAACCTGTGGCTGAACTGACCCAAGGAAATAGAAGAATCTTCATGCAGAAAAGAGAAATGAAGAGCCTGCAGAAGACATCATGTGAGAAGCAAGCAGCAGTAACCAAGTCATTCAATGTTTAATTTCACATCTCTGCACCACTTCTGTTCTGCCTGGCTTAGAAGCACGAGGCTGAGCAGTTGTGAGCGCCCACGCCAGCTTAGCAGTCACTTGTAAGAACTCAGCATCCCAGGGTCACTGTTAACTTTCCCCAAGGAGTGATGCTGCTACCAGGGAGCACAGGATGTGTCCTGAGGCTCTGCAGACAGGCCACAGCATTACACCTGGACAGCTCAGTGACCTGCACTGCTCCCAGTGGGAAGGACGCACCACGTAACCATTGCTCATTGGTAGAGAGGAGCCCTGAGCCTGCAGCATGCCAGCTGTTCTCTGTTTCTGGTACTGAGGCACTTGGTGTGCTCACTGTAGTCTCCAAGACTCCTCAGCAATAAGCCTCTGACAAAGCATTTCTTTGTTAAATCTTGTTATCAAACCCCCAGATAACATCAGTAACCATCAGGCCCACCCACCTGCTGAAGCCAGCCCCATAGAGACCACAAATATTCATGCAAATCAAAGCTACTTGAATAAATGAGCACTCCCAGAAGAAATGTCAAGGTCACTACTGTCAGGAAGAAAGAGCTACTGATGTCACCCTTAAAAGGGAAGATTCACAGTGGGTGGAGATAAGGATACCGGCTTTTGTTTTTCTAAAGTAAAAAATGTTTTATTATACTATCTAGAATCAACCTTTGACATAGCAACAACGATGACAGAAAATTAAAGATTGACTCTCCTGAGAACGGTAGAACTAATGGAGCTTGCCTTCCTGCAGATGTGCCCATGGAGGCGGATTCATGAAAGAGAAATCCATAGATAGCTATTAATGCACAGAAATTACTTCTGGCACAGGAAGTCATTGGATAGCAAACTCCTGAAGGCCAAGCAAGCATTCCAGGTGATATCAGTGAATACACTCCTTAATTCACTATGTTCTTTTAGACTTTTGCTTTTGGGTATTGGTCTTTATCATAGAAAAATTAAAAATGGTTTATAATTTTAGAGAGAACATAGGAAAAAGCCCAGCTAATAAACACTCTAGGAGAACAGCTGAATTCTCCCTGCTTTTTCCAATGAGGAGGTGTTCATATGTCTCTGCTACTGATTTGCAAATAAACTTGAAGTATATTTTAGCCTGTGGGTTCAAGATGTACCAAAGAGAAAGCAAATCATACATATTGCATCATAAGTGCTTAGTTTTCTTAGCCAGCCTTTTTGAGAACCAGAAACTTTGTTTTACTTTTATGAGTATTTTGAGGTGAAATCCTAGGGGTTTTCGTTTTTCTCTTAATTAGGCTAGTGATTTATACAGTGTCTGCCTCAAATCATAATGCATTAAAAGGCATTAGTAGAAGCAGTATCTTAAATCCAGTGTTCAAAAGCAGTTATCTGCTTGGTCTAAGACCCCAGTCAATACCACCAACTGTTCAAGCCCAACAAATACTGAACTTGCAGAGCTTTGGCTTGATGTTTTGGGAACTTTAAAGGTCATGTGCAATTCAAAGAGCAGAAAGGAAACAGGTGGGTGGTTAAAATAATCAGAAAGAAACAGAATGCAGTGGTTCTTTGGTTTCTACTGACAGACAAGCTGTAGAACATAAAACCACAGTTTCACTTCTCTGCACTTATTTCCCCCTCTCCAAAGTGATAGTTTACAGTTCACAGTGACTACTACATCTTTAGCTGACAATACTTACACAATTCTAAACTACAGATAAAAGTTTCATGGGAATTATTGTAACCCCTATACCATTCATAAACTGAGATTTTTAAATTCCTAAATCCTTCATGGGTCAATGAAACTTCATTTGCAGGCATTTCTCATCAAGTAGGCTGTTCTAGTTTTTGACCACGCAAGCAGGCTGTGCATGGTGCAACCTAATATTGTCATGGCTGGGGATTAAAACACCAGCATGATTTCCACTCAAAGTGGTCTATTTAAATGTAGATGCCTGTTCTGTTACCTTTGTGATAACAACATGCCTCAGAATAGTCAAATTTGGCTTCCAGTTCCATCTTTCTCAAGTATAAGCTCTGAAGTTTCAGTTGGAATGTCATAAGCTAGTGCTTGCAAATGCACACTTTATGTTAGATTATATCCCGGTTAAAAAGCCTGGTTTGTGCATATTTCTGCAAAGAATTGCCTCCTTGAATTCAACCTATATGGTAACTCTCCGAGGAAGCTGTCGATTTCTGCTGATTCCCTTATCAAACTTATTCTAGGACGGCAATATTCCTTTATTTCCTTGCCTTTTACTGTCAATTGCTGGTTCTTTCTGCAGCAATATCCAAACACAACATTATTGCAGTTTCCTTATTGGAGTCAAAAAAAGAACCTAAAAAAATTAAATTACTCTTACAGCCTGAATTTTAGCCCTTCACAGTGCTGGGGCTTTACTTCCACAGATGACTGATGAGTGACTCATCTATACTGGAGTTTTACCACTCTACAGAGCTTTGCAGCAATAAACCCAATGTAGTCACAGTCATACCAGCAAAAATTAAACCATACACTTTGAATTACAATCAAAAGATTCCTTCTGTTCATACCATCTAGCAAAACAGAAAAAACCAAACCCAAAACAAAAACCAAACCACCAAAACCCACCCCTAACAACTATAGTTTGGTTCCCACTTGCCCTTTGAGTATTACATTTTCCTCCCCACAAAATGTAGGTTTATTCTTTGCCATTTGCTGCAGAGCTACTCTATCCTTCAGCCATACCCATAAGTCTCATTTACCATGTTTGCTTTGTTATAAGCCCTGGGCACCTCTCAGCTTTCTCAGCTTACACACTTCCTCTTTTCCACAATTACCATCACAGGTGGGCCCCTCCACCACCTGTCTGGGGCTGCAGCATGGCTTCTGATCACCGAATACTGCAAAAGGAAGGACCATCGTTTAATCTGACCTCCTTAACACCAACTAAAAAATCCATCTTTCACCTCTGCACTGAGTCACAACAGCATATGACTAGGATACAGCTTTCAAAAAAGGCATTTAAGAGCAGCAGTTAAAAATGAATGAATGCGTATATGTAAACTGAGGCACTACATTCCTTGCAATCTCTTTCTTCAGAACACTGTGCTTCTCTTTCCTCCCATAATATTTACAGCAAAAAATAAGCTTTATATAAATGAATAAACAGACTGATTCTAATCTACCTGCCCTCCCCAAAATGAGCGAGTTAAGTGAAAATGGTAAAAGCAAACCCCCAAAAGATTATGACCTTCCCAAATATATCCATAAGAATTCCTGACTTTTTTTTCTTCTGGAGGAAACCATCAGGGAAAGTCATACAAATGACATTTTTATAAACTATGGCTCCTGTCACTGCTATTGTTCCATGCTCCTGAACTGTGGCATTCCAGCCAGAGGTCACAGTAATCTCAAGATAGCTTTAAAGGCAAAAGCAGTATTTATTAATTGTATTAGGAAGCAGTCCTCAAGGAAGAAAAAAAAATGTGCAAATGGACTGGTGTAATAAACTTTATTCCCAAGTTTAGTTGAAGTTTGCATATTATATACAAAAATCAACTTTTCCAGGGCATACATGTCCTCCTGAAAATGGCTTGCCTCATTTCAGACATTTTTCCTCACCTTTGCAACATATCAAGGAGGGAAAGAAGGTGTCCAAAAGGCACCAAGCTACCATTTAGATTAATGAGAAAACAACTCACAGACTTTGTGCACTGGAAATTCTGTGCAATGTTGGCATATAAACATTCACTTATGTCTCACAGAGTACCAGCTGTAAATCAGAAGAAAATGGTTAACATTAACCTTGGTCTCAGATTACAAGGACAAAGGTCAATTAATTTCCAAATAATTGACAAATAGATTATTAATCACACCTTTCCCAGCCATGAGCTCTGATCCCTCATCCTTGCCTGGAGTGAAAACTTATCTGAATTCTGCCTGAAAGAAGAACTGGAACAAAATAATTTAAAAAAAACCCCAAAAAACCCCCCAAAAAACAACCCAAAAAACACCCAGCTGGATTCTTTTGAATTCATAGTGTTGGGGGTTTTTTTAAGCTTTTCATGCCACTTGAATAACCTGAGAGCTGATCAAGTAACTACTCCCCAGTCTCCCCAGCAATGTTTGCTAATGTAATTGGCACTAGTTCCTCAAAACTAAAGGAACTGTGACAGCAAAAGCACTTTTACTTTGCAGCTGGGTCTGCACTGCAGTTTCTAGAATTCACCTGGACTTACTTGTCAACAGGACAGGAGCAAAAGATGTAGTCTGGTACAGTAATGCTGCAACCAAAGCTCCCCTAAGCCATTAGTACTTTTTCTGGAAATTAAGCTTTTATATCAAGGGAGAATCTGTAGCATGATTCACGAGACAAAGTGTTGCTGAATTCCAGTCACTTTACAAACCCCAATGAGAAGAGTAACTCAACAGCTGGGCTGCAACAGAAATAGGCAGGGGCTGCTGGAAGAATTTGAAAGAAGCTGCCTGTATAATCTACACAACACAGCAAGGTTGCATAGTATTATCCTTGTAAAACCGAGATTTCTTTCCCTAGTTGTTCTTTTAATTGCATTAAAAAAGATAAAGTATGAAAAACAAGTACATGCAAGAATAACCCACATCTTCAAACAACTGATAAGAATTACCAATTCTCTTTTGAGAGGGCACCCCCAGTCTTTAGCTATTTGCTGCCAGTTGTGGGTCTCAAACCTTCTTGGTAGGACAGGTTATTGAGACAGTCACCACTTGATGCCTGCTGGCTACACTCCTATGTTACTTCCCACCAAGCCTTACCAGCTACCAGCTGTAACTGGGAATATGATAATATCAAAAGAACTTATCTCCTTAGGCAGAGGTATAACATAACAGGCTGTTGTGCTTTTTCCCCTTGCCTTTCTCTTTTTGAACACAGGCACTAGACACTACACTCACCAGAAGACCTAGGGGTGAGTCAACTAACCAGAAAGAGGTCATCAGTAGATCTTCTTGTCACCTTCCAACAAGTGTAACAATACAGTGCCAGCCTACTGCCTTAATGATTTTACCTTCAACAACTCCTGTCAAACGTATGTTAGAAGATAATATTATTAGCACAGAATGCACATTCTTAGTAAGGTACCCACAGCTCTTTTAATCGATAGGTCTGGAGAATAATGAACTTAAGCAAAGTAGCAGGACATTTTGATAAGTATGAAGTTAGAAAGAACAATTACAATAGGGAATCAACCCTATTACATCTGTGACAAGCTAATTTGACTAAATTGGGTTCTACATAGATACTACAGCTCTGCAATACCAGGAGCCATTGCTGCTTCCTAAAGACCCTCACCACTGGCAGGTGATCTCTGATGCTCACCCCTTACTGTTGAATCATCTGAGTGCAGGATTATTTTGGTAAACTGTGTTTGCAGGGTTTTATTTCCCGACAGCTGTCACAATTCTCTGCTGGTTCAATGTCAGTGCAAGCCAAGGTATTGATGAGGATCTTTCAGTCACGTGGGATCTCACTGCTCTAGTAAACATCTACTCAAACTCTCTGTGTAGCTCTAGCTGTTGACTCTGGAGATAACAGTTATCTAGATGCACCTGCAGCCATTTAGTTTATAACATGCCCTTTAGCATCAGGGCCTTTTCACTACACCTTAAATCTTTCTAGGCCAAAAAGAAAAAAAAAAAATTAGCTCAGTTTTCATTTTCTCATTCTATGAAAGCAACTGTGTTTCAATAGCATTATATATCTACAATAGAAAACCAATATAATATAATAAATATAGGAAACATCTGTACTAGGGAGATATGTATATAAAAACAAAAGGTTTCTATCAAAAAAAGGAAGGAGAGCATGACAAAGATGTCAAAGTAATAGCATAACACACCAAAAGTTCTGTTCCAAGCGTGGCCCTACAGCCAATCATCTGATTCAAGAGACACTGGCAAGTACAGCAGCTGAGTGCCTGTAACCATTGAAAACAATGCAGGAAAAGGAGTGAGTTTGGAGGACAGTTCGGCTGGACCAGAGCTATATATACACTCACACTATGCAGTAAAACTGAGGCGCTTATACACCAGAAGTGCATCACACCAAAGCGTGTCTAGGTGCCCCCAACCCCAAAACGCCAGAGAGGGTCACAGCTCTAAGAAATATGCCCATACAGTGTCCTCTTTGTGTGCTTACAGAATCTAGAACCAACATAATTTTTGCCTGGACATAGACTCTTAGATATTTTTCTCCCCAGCTGAGCCCAGCTACTTCTTTTCGTTGTATTGAGAGTATATCACCTGCAATCTGTCTTATCTTTGCACCTGCTGCCATTTTCTGCAAGTCTTGTCATTAAGAGCTTCCTTTGATGTGACCCCGTAATTCCGGCACATAAAGACGACCACCATAATTATAATAAAAGGCCAGATACTGCCCTTTTTGCATGTTGCCTAGTGGCTCACGAGGATGGCCCACTCTCAGTCTTGTTTCTGGTGAGCATGTGTTCATGTCAGACTGTATACAATGGCAGAAAAATAGCCTGGGGTTAGATGGGTCAACAAAGTCAAACTTACGTATTCCTTGAGTAAATAACACCGGATGGACTGTAGAGACATGTGGCCACAGTCCCTCCACTGTGCCCTATGTATGTGCATAAATACATGACCATGCACTATTTATTTGCTTACATGTAAAGCATTTGCATGTGCTACCTTCAACTACTTAGGAAATGTGGAACTGCTCCCACAGGGGAAGAACCAGCTAATCCCTCCAGGCAAAAGAGCCCTAGCAAAATCCAGCTATAGGAAGCAGGGACCCATCACCACAGATGTCACACGCTTTCTAACACATTCTCCTCCAATGTGGTTTTTGTTGTTGGTCTGCTATTTTCACCTCCTTCTGTCCTGTCCTTTGTTAACTAGAAGATTACTTCTTCCTTGGAAAGGACCCAAGTTACAGAAATTACTGAATGATAATTCAGGAGTCTAGCCACTACAGCATGGTTTGTTTGCTTTGCTTCCCTCCTGCCCATCCTCACTCCATGCTCTCCTGCTAGCTCCTCAAAGCTGGAGCTGCTCTCCATCTGCACAAGGGTTGGAACAGTAGATTTCCACTCCCAGCTGGTAACTAGGAACTAAGCGATAAATAGGTTGTAAAATTACGTTTGTACATTGCTTAGCAAACTAGGATTTTATTTCATATTGGCCCCCATACACTTAAAATAAACACAGTTTAGGATTATCTGGAATGAAAAACCTCTAAGAAAACAATGAGGAATTGCCAGTAATGTCAAGGCAATTAAAATTCACACACTGCTTCACGTTTTCACAAACACTCTTTATATGTCTTTCTTAATTAGCAAATAATCAGCTGTGTACCTAAAATACAAGTTTCTTATCTGAAGAAAGCCAGTGATGATACTGCCTGACAAACTATGTGCAATATACTGCAATAACAATTTACTGTGCAGAAAAACATCTCTTTTTGAGCTACACCTAGAGCATGTCAGTGATTGCTGCACAGGAAATTAGAAAAGAGTATAGGAAAGGATTAGTTCTGTGGATTTTTTTTTAGGATTAGTGTCTCAGTGTTAAGGTTATTCAAAGCCATTCAAACTCGAGAGTATGTTTCTCAGAGCATGAAGGCAAGCACAGACACTCCAAAAAATGAATCAAAGCTTAATCATAGCTTTCCCATCAAAGGCTTGCTCAGTCACAACTAAGTACTCACACAGCATATTGTTACAGCTGCTGGTCTAAAGGGATTTGAGTAGCTGTCCTATTCCCCTATTCCAGGGGGTACCACAAATGAGTAGAGGTCATGCTGCAGTAAAACAAACTGTCAGAATGACATTTCTACCTATTTCGTGGTGATTATCTTCTCTCCACTATTAGCTCCTCGTTACCATCATACACGAAGCCCTGTGCCCTTGCAACCCCTGGGTAAGTACCATGCGAGGTGCTTACTGCACTGTGGGCCAGCAATGAATGAAGCTCAGCTAAGACCCAGCTTTATGAAATGCCAGACTGGTCTTTGCTGCTATATTTCTTTCTTCTCTCAATTTAAATTCCACAGCTAGCACAGCACACATCATAAATAATAAAAGTGGTTACTACGGTAGCTTACAAAGGTCCAAATTTATAGCACATGATCACCATACTACTGACTACCAACAGAGAATATACCATCCAGAAAGTCAAGGGATGAGAGTGTGACATAGGTCATCAGCATAATTTTGTCTGGCAGAGCCTTCCTGAAACACCTGACGTGATTATCCTATTTGATGGTCTCTGTGTTTTCCTCTCTGCAGAAAAAAAAAATAAAAATGGAAGCATACATCCGAGTCCCTTTTAGATTCTTTGAACTGCAGTGATCAGCTGCTGTGTTTCAGTCATTATTGCACATTGCTTCTATAAACAAGCAAACCCCAACAAAACAAAACAAACGATCCCAGGTTTTCTTTGGGTTTGGTAACATCTATTTGAGGCAGACTAACCAAAGCAAGGAGTACATACTCAACTACTAGCACCCACTGAGATCAAAGGGTTTGGGTTTGGGTAAGTACTCAAGATACTTCAATATTGTAGGTTTTTCTTTTTCAGGCAAAAGCTGAGCAAAGAGAGAACCCATTTATGCCATTTTGCTCGTAACGGTATCATAAAAATGCAACCATCTCTACTTTAGTAAGATCGCATTTGTTGCTGCTTTATGTTTTCAACCATCCTGCACATATCTTCAGAAACATTTTCAAGGATAATTTAAGAGATCTAAGGACTTTCTATTTCCTTTTAAACAGCAAGTAGAAGATGGAAAAAGTTTGACACTACTATAAACACCAATTAAATTTATCACGACAAAGCTTTCCCATTGGAATTTACCACTTGCAAGACGTCACAGACTACAACTCATGCTTGGTAAGTGCAAGAGCGAACCTAAACCACCTATAATTAACCGCAGGTAATTGTCACGTAACCGGACACTCCGCCATCGCCTGCCTTCGGTTAGGACGGCGGCGCTCCAACACCCGCGAACGCCGTAGCTCTTGGAATAGCACAGGAGAGCGAAAGCATCTCTCAATCAGCGGGGAGCGGAGCCCGGGGTACGGAGCTGGGGGAGCCCGGCGCGCCCGCCCGCGGAAAGCTTCTCCCACGTCACAGACTGCTTCTTCGGGGCAGGATGATGTGCGCGCATACACTTACAAAGGGAAAAAGCTTTGGGGATTTTGTTGGGTTTTTTTAGAGTTACTCTCGGGCTGGAGGCGCGGCAGCTACCGCTCCCGCCCCGCTCGCGCCCCCGGGCCGGAGGCAGCGCTTGCCCCGCAGCCCCGCGGGTGCTGAGCTCCGCTCCGCCGCCGCGCCTGGGCTCACCTCNGGCGGGGCCGCCCGCGGGAGGAGGGCAGCGCCGGCCCGGCAGGGCGCCCGGCCCCCAGCGCCTCCCCCGGCCGGCCCCTTCCCACCCTCTGCGGCCCGCAGGGGAGCCTAGAGCCGTGCTCTGCTGGAGAGAGTGGTGGTCGTGCCGCTCGTCCTGCGGAGCCCACCCCGCCGCCCTCGTCCGTCTCTTGCGCCGCTCCGCTTCCCACCTGCGTGTCCCAAACCGCGCGGCTGAGCCAGGGCTCCCTGCTCCGCGCCGCTTGTGCCACAGCGCAGCCAGCACCGAGGCACGTTCGCCCCTCCGGGGATACTACCCGGTCCCTCTCCCGACAAACCCAAGTGCTCCCCTCCCCAGATGAACACTTAGAGAGCGGAGCGCCAGCACCTTGCATAAATCCGCGTTCCTCTTTCGCTCAGCTGCTAAGCTAATTCAAAAGGCAGCAAACAGATGTTTGTAATAACAATTCTTCGCTATAAACAAGTGAAAAAATAGCAACTTTTTCAGGTTTTTTAAAATAATTTGTAGTTTTCCTGTGAAACACGGGACTGGTTTCTTCATATAGGTAGTTCCTGAGACCTCTTTGATTAATTATTTCCTTATATAAGACTACATCCAGTTTTCCCTTCTGTTCTCTCACCAGCAGATAAAACAAATCACTTTGGGTGTATAAGAATTTTGTAATTTACCTATTTTGCTACATAAAATGAGATAAAGGGGAATAAACCCAGTAAATTTCTGCACAGGATGGCTTTATAGACTATCAATGTCTTCTCACACTGCCCTGTGATTATTTTTGCCAGGGGAATGTACATACTATTACAANCCTGCCCCTCGGCTGGCCGCTCCAGCGCCTGCAGCACGGCGGCGCCCAGCCCCACATAGCCCACGTAGGCCGCCAGCAGCACCGGCACCCCCCAGCGCCGGCGCCGCTTCCGCTGCTGCCGCGCCGCCACCATCGGCACCGCTGCCGCCCCGCCNCCCGGCAGGGCGCCCGGCCCCCAGCGCCTCCCCCGGCCGGCCCCTTCCCACCCTCTGCGGCCCGCAGGGGAGCCTAGAGCCGTGCTCTGCTGGAGAGAGTGGTGGTCGTGCCGCTCGTCCTGCGGAGCCCACCCCGCCGCCCTCGTCCGTCTCTTGCGCCGCTCCGCTTCCCACCTGCGTGTCCCAAACCGCGCGGCTGCGCCAGGGCTCCCTGCTCCGCGCCGCTTGTGCCACAGCGCAGCCAGCACCGAGGCACGTTCGCCCCTCCGGGGATACTACCCGGTCCCTCTCCCGACAAACCCAAGTGCTCCCCTCCCCAGATGAACACTTAGAGAGCGGAGCGCCAGCACCTTGCATAAATCCGCGTTCCTCTTTCGCTCAGCTGCTAAGCTAATTCAAAAGGCAGCAAACAGATGTTTGTAATAACAATTCTTTGCTATAAACAAGTGAAAAAATAGCAACTTTTTCAGGTTTTTTAAAATAATTTGTAGTTTTCCTGTGAAACACGGGACTGGTTTCTTCATATAGGTAGTTCCTGAGACCTCTTTGATTAATTATTTCCTTATATAAGACTACATCCAGTTTTCCCTTCTGTTCTCTCACCAGCAGATAAAACAAATCACTTTGGGTGTATAAGAATTTTGTAATTTACCTATTTTGCTACATAAAATGAGATAAAGGGGAATAAACCCAGTAAATTTCTGCACAGGATGGCTTTATAGACTATCAATGTCTTCTCACACTGCCCTGTGATTATTTTTGCCAGGGGAATGTACATACTATTACAAGTAAGGCAGCCTTCAAACATATATTGCCCCCCGGAAATGTTCTGGTGATGTGCTAATCCATGGTTTTCTGGGATGACCTTTTAAATTGACTAGCATAAGCACAGGGTTTCACTGGCAAGATGCAAAAGTTAATATGCAAAGGCTAGACGAATTCCAGTGTAAAGATATCATCCAGAGCACGGTCTTAGAAAAAGAAAATTATTCTGCTTATTGCTCAGTCTTAATTCTGCCTTTTCAGGGTATTCATTACTCAATGAGATTTAAAGAAAAAAATGAATTTATATATATATATATGTAAAAGAAAATGTTCTATAAAAACATACATGAGTAAGACAAAATGCAAAGATACTAAAAAGTATATATACTCACAGCCTCTTTCATTTAACATCAGGAAATAGATACATCTTGCTACATTTTGACATTTTAGCTGCATTTAAACCCAGATAGTTTATACAAAGCACACTGAGTGTAACCATGCTGAAACATTATGGACATATAGCATTTAATGTTTATACTAAAATATATACAAAACTAATTACAGGTGAGAATCAGGGTTTTTAACTCCGAGGCATACTGTGAAAACATAGGACATCAGGCATGTGCTTGCTAGAAGGAATTTGAGAGGAGATCAAGATTCACAACAAATCTTTACAGAATCATATAATATTTAAATGGCTGTCTCCTTGAGCATTCTCAAAAATGTCACTTATCTGTCAGTCTTCTATTTACATCTCGACAGAGAAAGGCTCAAATCTTTGCTGATGATATTGTGGTGTTGTCTGGAAGGAGAATGTGTATATCTGAGGATGAAGAAGGGCTTGTTGAGTAGGCTAAAAGGGTAAGTGTAAGCCTGGAAGGACATTTGCTTCTTGTCCTGCCCTGGACTGCAGGTGGTAGCTGCTCAGGACAAAGTGCTACTTTTCCACATCACAGATGAACACTGCCTGGGCCATTGCTTCTGCTACAGCCACATTCAGAGGCTGCAGAAGTGCTGTTTTCCATGCTTGGAGCTGAGCATGTGTGCTCTCCATTCTGGGCAGGAATATACCACTGGTAAAATGGGTTATTAGACCAAAAGAGTCCCTTCTGTGTGCTCCTCTGCTTCATAGCAAGTCCTTGTGATTGCACAGTTCTTCCATGTTACTTTTCTTAGCTGGTCAGTTGATATTGATGACTACATTTTTATTAGAGGAAGGCTGCCAGAAAGAACTTGATCCATCCATGCTCAAAAACTGGGCCACTGCTCCCAGTATGTATCTCAAAGTAACTCTGATTATAGATGTGCATGACCTTTAGGAGCTTTTCAGGACTTTGAAAAATTGACAAAATGAGCAAGAAATTTCTATCACTTATGTAACACAGAAGAGGGCATCAGTATCTTTCTCATTTCTCTTCCAGCATGGCCATATGCTTGATTTAAAGGTAGCTTTTTGAGTCTTCTGTTGGGCAGCTGGAGAACTGCTACAGCTACCGTCAGTTTTAGTAAATGCAGCAGTAGCAAAAAATCCAGGAGGTAGTTTCACCATGCTGCTACTTTGCAAAATCAGTATCAGATACAGGAAAAAATTTCTGGACTGCAGTAAAAACAATCCAAACTTCCTGTGGTCAGATGTCAAGTAAGGATAATTTTAAGAAACACTTTGTCAGTAAGTGCTTTCTATCCCTGGTAAACCTCTTTATCATTTTGTTATGGCATGCAGCGTGGTGTAAAACACTGGATAGGATCACCTTTAGACTAGTACATGTGTTGTGGCTGACTGTGGCTTGATAAAGTGCAGAAGGCATGGAAAAAAGCAAGGTGAAGAGAACAGGCTAGATATAAAAGTCAGCAGAATTTCAGTTTTGTCCTTTGCATAAAGAGGCCAAAAGTGTCTCGTGGTGTTAACACAAGGCAGTTACAGAGTATGGTGGTAGTGATGATGTTAACAAGTACAAGTGCAAACATTGTGTCCGAAGAACAGAAAACACTGAGAAAGAAAGTTTCCTGTGAGATTTGCAAAGATACAAAAAGCCAGACAGGAGAGAGTTGGCTGCTGTCAGTGAAAGCCTAGAGAGAAAGCCATTGCATAAATTTATGGGAATAGCTGAGGGCATAGAGGAAGATCAGTGCAAAAACCAAGGAGATAAAAATCTGTGCAGTAGGTAGTGGTAAGACATGAAGGAAATCTTGGATGGGATAAACACTTGAACATTCATTTTTTAAATTAGTTGAATAAACTGTAACTAGCATTCTTATATGCCAGCATTTCAGATTTAAGTAGCCACACTGCATTATGCAGGAGTCAGCAACTGGCAAAGAAAACATGCACCATGTCAGGTGTAAGAGCAAACATCTGTTGTGACCCTCCTCAGAAGTAAAAATATAGCTCAGAAAGTATGCAGGAAAAGATTAGTGACCTACACAAGTCTCTACATGTTTTGTGGACACTTCTGCAAAATGAAATAGCAAAGCAGCTGCTGAAAGGCTGACATTTGATGTTCCTATAGTCTGTCAGACATACACTAGCTTGGGGCTAGTCTGTGTACCCAGCCATATTTCACTCATGCTTTACCTGAAAGTTCCACTTATAAATGAGTTCAAAGGGACTAAGTGATGGTTACTATGAGGTATAAACACACTGAATAAATAGCAGGGTGTCTATAATTACAAGCATACCCATGGAATGTGTTAGTGATGATTGAGCATGGTACCCAATGAATGGATAATTGTTTTATCAAGTTTCTGGAGTTTACTTTAACAGAGAGTATGACTACAGATTTGCATCTCAGTGACTAGTCTCTTATTAGGTGCTTATATGTACTTTGGTTTTTCAGCTCATTTGGAGATGGCTGCTGCTGCTTTTGACTTTCAATAACTGTGATAAATTCAATCTCCCTGTTTCTCATGGGTCATGCAATGGGCCTGACTGAGGATCAGATTAATGCAAGAGCCTATAGTTGTCCCTGTTTAGAAGTAAATGTACAGCATCAGTTCTGTATGGTGCATAATAGCTCTTCTATGAACTGGCCCAAAGCAAATGCCAGACTCTAATAATATTTGTGATCTGACTGGAAATAATGAAGTCTGCTTGCTTTTAGATTTAGTTTGAAGTGCTGTTTTCAAGTGGCTGTGAAATGAACTGTGATAAGAACCTGCTTTGAGCTGGCAGTTAGCTCTGAGATGAACTGTAACAGTCCAGGCAGTGCTGGACAGATACATAATGTCCTCACAATTGAAAGAGAAGCATTTTGGCCCCAAAAATAAGAGAAATGCTATCATTTTATATGAAAGCTGCTCATTTCAGACAATATCAACTGAATCTTAATTGGATGGATGTCATTAAGCAGGTGTTCACTACTGATGATATTCTTCTGAGGTTTTGTTTGTTTTCTGATTGGAAATGAAGAAAGATTTCTGTACCTGACTTCTTCAACTTGAGACTCTCGCTGACATGACTTCTTATTGAAGCTAAGGAGGCAGTCACCCTGGATTTTTTTGAAAATGAGTGACTATAAGAACTGAATCCCACTAGAGAAAGGACAATAAGTGATTACTTCAGGTGAAGTTGCCTTAGAGTGAGAAGTGTAAAATGAATCCTGGGACAGTTGTATAACCATGTATGCTCCTTCCTTGGGGTTTTAATTGGCTGATGTCTACACAGGGTGTGGAAATTTCCATGTATCTGAAAAATTTCCTCCTTAAGAAACAGTCCACTGCCTCTGGTTTAGTTCTTTGTCCACAGGGATGCAGATACAGATGGAAAATGCAGTTTCAAGACTGCTTTCTTTGTACCTTGCTCAGCTAGGGATATGGATTCTAGGCTTTTCAGGTTCATCTTCCAGTTTGGTGGTAGCTCCTTCTGCCAGGCTTAAGTCAGACTTGTGCCACTTTAGCTGAAGGAATCTTTCCATCAAGTCAGCTCCCACGGTGAAAAGCAGAGCCAGCCAGGCCAAGCGAAAAACAATCCATATGGCAGTTAGGCTTCTGTACACAGGGATATAGCGCTTGTTGGGGTTCGTGCCTGAAAAATCCAGAAAAATTTGTTTATTTGTCTGGCAGCTTTGGTCTGTGCCGTGGTTTGACACTGGCTAAGTGCCAGGCACTCATGGCAGCCGCTCACTCATTCCCTCCTCTGGCACAGCTGGGCAGAGGAGGGTAGGAGAGGGGAAAAAAAACAAACCCAGGGAATTAACCCAAAGGTCCATGAGTTGAGATAAGGAACCAGGAGAAAACGCTCCAAGGACAAACCAGGCTCAACTTAAGTTGGAATATGAAATTTATTACTACCAGAGTTAGAAGGAGGATATGAGAAATAAACTAAACCTTTAAAAGACACCGTTCTTTTCACTCCCCACCCTTCCCTCCCTCCCACCAACAGTGCAAGGGGGGGCAGGGTATGGGGTTTTCAGGTCAGTCCATTTCCAAGATCTTCTACCCCTGCTTAGGGAGAGGAGGTTTTTTTCCCTCTGCATTTTCCATGGGGTCCCTCCCATGAGAGACAGTTCTCTGTGAACTTCTGTGGCGTGGNCCCCGCTCCAATGTTGGCACCTCACCCACGGACTGCGGGTGGCTCTGCATCCCCTGTGGATCCCATGGACTGCAGGCGGGACACCCCGCCTCACCGTGGGCTCACCACAGCCTGCAGAGGAATTGCAGCTCCAGAGCCTAGAGCACCTCCTCCCCCTCCTTCTCCACTGACCTTGGTGCCTCCATGTTGTTTTCCCTCACATGTTCTCACATCCTCCTCCTTCTCTAACTAAAGGCAGCTGCGTGCACATTTTGTTTTGATTTTTCCTTAAATATGTCATCACAGAGGCGTAACCAACCTTTCTAATTGGCCCAAACATGGCCAGTGGAATGTCCATCATCTTCAGAGCCATCTGAGATTGGCTCTGCTGGAAATGGTGAAGAATTCCAGAAGCTTCTCACAGGAGCCATCTTTATGGCCCCCTCCCCACTACTAAAACGACAACAGTCTGCTAAACATACATACTCGTACACCCTCTCCACCCACTGCAAAAGTGTATGTGTAAATGAGCTATCAGTAGATAGATTTTTTTTTCTTTTTTTCATTTTTTTTTTAATGCCAACTCTCAGGTTAAACTTAGCACAGTTAGCATCAAACCCCTGAAGCTGAGGCTATATAATAAAAATAGCCATATCTAATATTAATCAGGGATGCTCAAAATCAATGGTTCCTAGCCAACAACAAAGGAAAAAATTCTTGGCAATTAAATGTTGAATTCATATTAACCATATTTTACTCAAGAGGCACACAGGGGATCTCAGATGATTTAGAAAGCTACAGTTTAGCAGTATAGTGATAGCTTTTTGGAGGGTGATATACCTCAGTACCTGGGATTCACAATCACTTGGATAATAGGGGAAATGTAGCCATTTAAATTAAGTGGGTGTGAGAATCTTAATCCCTGGTTTGATATTTCTACAACATGGACAGTCAGTGCAGCCAATACAGTGACAGGACAGCACTTCAGCTATTATTTAGTCTATCATTCAGATAATCATGAAACTCCACAGTGTTAGATTCAGCATGGGATTCTTTTTTACCTCCTTTTGGAACACAGTTATGACTTCTAGGAGAGGAGAGCTATTACTTGTGAAGTAAGAAACCCTAGTGGTTTTAACAAATAAATACATTAGATAAAATCTGTTAAGATTATGCATTTGTTCAAGTAAATTTGTGGGAAAATAACCCCTCCCTTGTCTCTACCATGATGTTCTCAGCCTAGAAGTCTAAAGATTATGAGATGTCACTGGGTTTGTTTTCTTTCAGAGGCATCCTGTGGTTGTCAGTAATGTTGTCCCCATATTAAGTACTGATTATTTAATATTTGATACGATTTGTTGTTGGGAATGGTAGGCACTTGCTAAAACAAATCACTGTTAGGAGAGGGTGGTCCGAAGGCTTAATACTGACAAAGGAATTTTATTTATATTCCACCTGTCACTCTTGATAACATTTGCACCAGCATGCACACAGACACTGTTGAATGAGTGTTCAGTGGTGTCGCACTGTATGGACACAAAGAAAACACATGTAGCCAACCAGGTCGAGGAGCCAAAAGAGAGAGCAGAACCCTCTGACCTTTATTTATATGTTCTTAGAAATCACCATGGATTGGAGGTAGAAATTACCACCTCTCAATCACACTGGTCAAAGGAAAAATCCATCACATGTCTCCGCCTAGGAGAATGGAATGAAAACAACAAGGACAGTTAGCAAAAACATGGCCATGTTTACAACAGCATGTGTGAGAAAGTACTACAGCAAAGAGAAACATTGAAGAACTGCAAAACTCAGGACAACACAGTGGCATATGTGAAATGAGTTGGGTGACTCTCAGGTTGGCTGTCAAGAGAGAAATGCTCGTGTCCTGTAATATATTAGCTCACTATTACCAGTCTGGCTGAGCTCACTCTTGTACCAGATCTATAGTGGAATGTATATCTATGCTACCTGTATCTAGTTTTATACTAGGGTAATGAATTTCAACAAAGCTTTTTACCTACTACATAGTCCCCAAATCCAATGGTGCTCAGGGTGATGAAGGTGAAGTAAAAGCCTTCTCCGTAGCTCCAGCCTTCTACATAACTGAAGACTAATGGTGGGAACACCTGGAAAAGCAAGGTCCCAGTTATCAGGAAGATGGCCGCTGCCAGTGTTTGAACCACCTGGAAGAGAAGAGGAAGATGGCAGCTAAACAGCATGGAGCAGTTGTCTTGTCAAAATTGCTGGGTCTGTTTTACTCTTGAATCACAAACCCACTCCACCTGGGAGCAATGGCAAAAACCCCCAAAAGGATAAGCCAATGCTTCCATGTGCTGCAGGTTGAGCTCACTGTTTACTCTGCCTATAGGTATTATACCTAACCATGAAACAAAAAACCCCCATAAAATTAGGGAAAAAAGGAGGATTTTCAAAAAGCTTTTTGCAGTGAGTTTTCAAGAATGCTCCAGTCATATTTTCAGACTTACTATGACAGCCATAGGAATGAAATACTCATTTTACAATTTCAGTTCAAGTGGGGATGCTCTTGTAGTCAACTAGCTCCTGTTTTTGAGGAAAATCACCAAGTACTGCACAACTCATGATGCAAAGATAGGCAAGAACAAATTAGGGTTCTTTTCACCATGCCTGCTTCCAAAGATTTATAAAATGGCTTGCAAGAGCCCAGCCAAAAATATGTTTGGATGAAACCTGAGTGAAGTCAGTTTGCCTGCTTTCATTTTTAACATAGAAGTGCTCAGAGCAGAACTGGTTTGTGTTAGCACAGGGCAGATCTGTGCCTCAGGACAAATATCTGCCTTTGGGGACATAAGTTACCTTGTACATGGCTGCAGTAGATAGGTACAAAGAATGGTCAGTGGATGAGTCCTGAAGGGATTTTAGGAGTTTAGGACTGATGATCAGGAACTCATGGGTTTCCAGGGAACACATTCTGGCGAAATTCTGACTAATGATATGTGGGCTGATGCAAACTCATTGCAATTATTTAAAAATGCCCTCAAGGTCAATCAAACTGGAGTATTATTTTCTATTAATGAGCCTATTGTCACTGGATGAAAAGCCCAACCACTGTTTATAAAGTGGAAGGTCCAGATACCATGTTTTAATTTCTCTCTCTGAATTATCTCACATAAAAAATAATGTTCTGAGCTTGAGAAACTTGGCTTGAGATGACTGGGTGACTTTGACAAGTCACTTCTATATTATGCATCATGTCTCTCTAGCTGTGTATTAATACTTGCTTCATTTGCAGAGCAGTTTGAGAATTACTGATTGACATGATTATAGTTGATATATAGTTCAGTAGTTCTCATTTAGTTCATTCCAGTATTGTAATAGCATTTAATTACATAATAAACTTTGCATGAAAATGTATACCAAAAAGCACAATTTTACTTTTTAACCTGTCTTTTAAGAACTTTCTTGTATAAACCTATTATGTAGGGAACAACAAGTCAGGAATAAAGAAAAGCTGATTGTAATTAATGTCCCAGAGCATGACAAAATTGTGTTTATAAGGAGATAAACTAACTTCCTTGTGTAAGCTTTTCAGAGCAAACAAGCAGATACAGCTCCAAAGCTTTGTCTAATCATAAGAGGTCTGTCAGAAATGAGGTGTCAACTCAGGAGTGAAAAGGGAAAAAAAATAGCACCTCCCTGAGGTGCTATTAGAAATCTCAGGAAAGACGCAGCTATACTAGCATGAAAACCCTTCTGGTTGTAGAGCTGCATGTGTTTGGGGAACAGACAGAGGTTATGCAGCTAAAGAATGTCTTGCTTATATAATCCAAGTCTGCATTTGACAGTACCTTTATAGCTTTCCCACTGTAGATAAAGAATGTAGTGACTCAAGAGATTTTACAAATGTAAAAGAAAAAACTTATGCCAGAACTCTGAAATGTTTCAACATATCTCACATATCTAATCTCCCTTTTACCTAACCAAGGGGTCAATTCTTTGAACCTTTTCTCAGAAACATGCACTAACTTTGTAATAAATGACCTTCATGTATTTTCCATTATCAGTGCTTTTCTTATTAAAAAATATCTGGACTAGTTTAATGACTTGCCAATAAACTGTAAGTAAGGAGAAGGAGTATTGGCATTTTGAGAAAAGGAAGGAAGTGCTAAGTTGCTGGCACAAACAGGAAAGCTAATTCCAGACAGATCAGGAGGCCAATAAAAAGTTGTCTTTGCACAGTGTAGAGCTGGACTCTGGATAGATGCTGGCATAGGCTGGAGAATGAGAGCTTGATTTGGCAATGTGTGTGCATGGACGTATACTGCCAAGATCGGCAGGTCTATGGTTTTGCTGAGTAAGGTTTTAAAAATGCAAACCTAGGGCCCCCAAGCACAAGCCTATAGCTTTAAAGCTATCATAGGTAAATGGAGTGTATCAAGTTTCTGATAGAGGGCCATGTAACTGTTGTGGTTCACACAAGGAAACCTAAGCTAGCAGCAGCAGCTATCTGAGAAAAGAACTTTAACTAGTTTTAAAATAGTGAAAACAAATGGTAAATTGACACTGTACCTGGGCATGCCCTGGCTTTTGCACCCATCTTTCCAGGGTAAGCAGATGAGCACTGAGACCTTTCCCCAGCTGATTAAGGAAGGCCAGATTGAGGGGCACTCCAAATAAGGCATAAAACACACAGAAGATCTGCCCTGCCACTGTGCTGGGGGACAGGTTACCATAACCTGGAAAAAAAGAAGAAAACAGCTACATTAAAAGGCTCTACAGTCAAGCTGCAGGCATCATGGTGTGTTCGTAAGCTTGGAAGCTCATCTACATTAAGCTTCAGGAACCTGTAAATCAATGATTTTCTGCAATTAAATCTGTTTGTGAATTGCCATTGCTTATGATGAAGCCTTGTGCTTTCACTACTACTAGCTGAAAATTAAACATGAAAAATATTACCCTTCCAGGTACTATTGTAACTTTCTGTAGGCCTCTGGTTTTGTGGTGAGTGCAGCTCAGTGCTTCAAAGCAACTAAAGATGTGCTGTCCATGTACAAAATGATATTGCATGTACCAAGTAGGCACTCAGCTTTCTTGGGAGTATAAAATACTGGATACAGAAAAATAACAGGCATAATTGGAAACCAATAGAAAACCATAACCCAGAGTAGCTGATTTTCTTGCAGGTGTATTCTGCCACCAATTACACATTTCTGGGGGCTTTACAGGACAGTTGGAGGAAATCCCAGCTTTTAAGGAAAGAGAGTACCTCACCTATAGTGGTGACAACAGTTCCTGCAAAAAAGGAATTGCTGAAGTCCCAGTTACAGGGATTTGTAGAGTTTCCTTCTGGGTTGACCTCTTTTTCCCATGCTTCCATGAGGACCTGAAGCAGAAAAGGTCAAAGGAGCAAAGATGAGGAAGAATGTCAGAAATAGAGATAAATAAACACTGTTTTCCATCTTGAGCAAGCAGAGTGATAAACAGTGTAGATAACAGGGTAGAGTTGGACTAAAATGGACTTCTGCTGACATGGCAAAACTTGGAAATAGAGCTGGCCAGGAACTTGAACCCTTGCTATGGGAGAACTGGTCATTGAAGTACAACAGGTTCCCTAGCTAGATGAAATATGAGGGAAAGGGACTGGAGGAGTTGCCAGAGTGATCAAACTGAGAAAAAAAATTAAAGTTGTGCCATAAAAATAAGGTAGTTCCTCTTCTTTCCTTATGTAATCTTGTCATTTCATTCCAGTTTTTAATTTAGGCATGTGTAAATGTATAGTTGTGTCTGTGGGCAGGTGCATGGGGAACATGCTAATTTCTGTTTCTTCCATGTAAGTTCTAGTAAGGATGAATTACTGTTTTTGGCTATGACTTCCATATAATTTTCAGTGAATATTAGGCTTCTCCTAATCTAAAAGATTAACTAATAAAATATTCTCTGCTATTCCAGATAGCTCTTACCATATGACCAAAACTACCGTGTGCCAAAAAATTACTGCTCCTGCATCAAATATCCTGTCAACTGCCTAAGAAGATTGTGTTTCTTTGCTGTCCCTGAGGATTTTTCTGTTAGAGACTGGTTTCCCTCTGCTCAGTGGTTGGGGTTTTAAGAATCCCCTTGTTTGTCACATACCAGGTCACAGCCTTTGTAACTTTGTAAAATGCCTGAAGACATAACTTGTTCATCTCTTCTAATGACTTTGTATGATGCAAGACATGAGCAGGAGTCAACAGCAACCCCAGCTTTAGCTGGTTCCAGGAGTATGAGGTCAAATAAGATATTCTTTCTTGATTCAAATATTAACCACTCCCAGAAAGATTGCTTTTCTAATGAACATACCCACTACAAGGTACCTGATTTTGGTCAAGTTTCACAATATTAGCTGATCTGTACTGGTGGACTGAGTATCCTAAGTTTAGTAGCTAATCTTATTCCTTCAGTGAAAAATCCTACAGCATTGGTCAAATTTATCAGAGGGCTGCTCGACATCATCACATGTGACCTCATGACTGAAGCATCAGCAGAGCTTCTTTTCAGCATGAGAAAGAACTTTACGTTATCCATTAAAAGCCTTTTCTTAGAGTGAGAAGAATTCAACATGCCAAATTTTCTAGAGTCACTTATTTCATTTGCTGCTTGGAAGGAACACACAGAAGCTACTGAAGTGTGAGTATTTTGAAATAATCACAGGTTTAATTTATTCATGTAAGGAACACTTGACAGTTCTATGTATTTCAATGCTCAAGAGGTCACAGGAGTTACATTCACATGATGGGAGCCACCACAGAAGAGTAAGGCAACTTTGAATGTCGAACCTCTCAGACACAGTCTGACAAGGCCAGATTTCTTGGTATAATTGATGCTGTTAAGTAGAACGCCATGAAAGAACCCCATGAACAAAATGGCATCCTGGTGCCCAACAAACAGGTTCCTGTACGACAGTTATAATGGCTGCTGGCTCCTTTCATCTGCAGCTCAGGTAAGGGTTATGGCAGCTGTGAAATGGTTGCTGAACATTAGCTGCTGCCTGTGGGAGAGAAGTGATCAGTGTGTAAAAGCAATGTGCTGTAATTTACAGTAAGAATATGAAACCTACATTAAGATATAGTAGGATAAGGAGAGAGTAAAAGCTGTCTGCTATTTCTGCTCCTGTCTCCCTGCCAAAGCACATTGCAACCACTTGTGCTCAGACAAGGATTTGGTCCTTTTCGTCTATTATTTATATCATGTCCTTTGAGGCGGAAAAAGTATGGACATAATCAAAACAGGGACTCCTTACTCAATGCATCTGCTTCTCAGTTATGCTGTTAGACTGGCATCATTTCCTGACCAAAGTATGTTTACCAGAGATGCATTAGATCACAGAGTTTGGATTTGCACTTTCCCAAAGCTCCAGGCTGATCTGAGCTGCAGCCATCTCTCAGCTAGGCAGTTTTAGCCATGCAGAACTAATGCAGTTTATTGAAATGGAATTGCAAGAATTTTTTTCATGCACAATGGAGTCAAAAATTAATGAATTATAAGTTGTAACTCAGTGATAATAGATATGCAAAAAAAAAAATCTGGATTGAATCTCACATTTCAGGATTTAGGTTTAAAGAATGGGCATTAGGACAAGACATCTTATACTTGTTAGCTGAGTAGATGGAGTCTGGGGGCTGTGTCTCACTGCACTCTGACTATTGTGACTTTCCAGACTGGAACTTGTGATGTGAACTCGCCTCCTTGACCATATAGTTAAAACACGCAGAGACAAAACTGCTTCCCTGCACTAAAGTTAGAGATTTAATAAGGGAAGACTAGTATTTGCTAATATTAATAAGAGTTAGACAAATTTCTTAACAGGTCTTATAAGCAACATATAGGTCAGAGAGTACCTTCACTTAGGTGGACCTTGAGGAGTATCAAGCCTCAGTACGTTGAAGCTTGGTGCGTTGTAGATGATTTGGTGCCCTCACCCGGTTTTATCTGGAACAGCTTACAAGTGAAATTAATTCAGCAGACACAGCAGCAAAATGTGATTCTCTGAGTGGCACGGCAGTGCTAAGAAAGCTCCACTGGAGTCAGAGAGAGAAGAATCTGGAAACGTGTGATCTTCCCTAAGGTTTCAAGGGTAGTGGAGATTTAACTAAACCTTTCAATCCCATAATGTATCACAGGTTTAGAATGAGAATCAGGGTTTTTGCCTCTACAGTCACTATCAGACAGATAAGGGAAGGACAGGTAATATCACCAAGTCCTGAAGGTGAAAAAAATAGACATGTTTTTAGGCATGTACGTTCTTGAAAGCTTTAGTCATTTTCTGGCTAATGCCCAATGTTCCACAAGTGATATATCACAGTATTAATAATCAGAACTTTTGCTTTGTAGACAGAGGTTCAGGCACCTTTTCTACCCTTTCTGATCTGAACTTCGCTGTTCACTTAAATCCATATACAAAATCTGGGCTTTTTGATGATCAAAATCATATACCTTCATGGAAGTCCTCTGACTTGGGCAGTACAAGTTGTTTAGAGTTTTTATCAGTTTTAATGACATGGTAGAAAGAGTTCAAACTTTTCAGACACTCAGCTCTGCAACTGGGTATGTTTTGAGCAGAAAGAAACTGGTAGTTCAAGGATTTCTCTCCAGTTCTTGCAATGCTAGTATGATAATATATCTATAATACCAAGAAAGGTCTAGTGATTTATCTCCAGCCAGTTTTGAGGAAAAGATAATGTAATTGAAGGTGTCATTAACTGACAACCCATATTGAACAAGAGCCCTTTATCTCTTCTTATAAGCAATAGATAACATAGTTTGTGATGGTTGACTTTATGTTTTCTGTAGGCCTGGAAGTGCAAGATCACCTTCAAAGGTAATAGACAATTTCTAGTACAAAAGGGCAGAATTTACACAGATTTGGACTGGAGAACCATGGAAGGGCAACCTACTTTTTTAGGTTTGATTATTGGTTTTTGTTCCCAAGCACAATTCCCAGTAATAATTAATAAGGGAGATGAGAACCATGAGTTGAAATTATTGCAATGTAGCACAAGTGCATCACCAGATTTACATATTTTTGGAGTTCATGACTGAGGAAAGAAAGTAGTTCCATAGATCAAGATAAAGAAATATATGAAAGGGCTTGAGTTATTTATAAATTTAGATATCATGGACAGCTGATCAGTTTATGTCATGCTTGGCCCCAACAGTATAATTTCTTCTAATGAAAATAATGCTTAAGCCAAAATAATGGGAACCTGTTTCTCTTACCTGTACAAACTGCTCCAGGGCTTGTATGTCCAAGCATGTGTAGTTCTGCAGGAATTTGAGCTTTTACAGCTGAAACTGGTCCCGAAAATGTGTCTCTGCCTGCTTCTCCAGCAGCTGGAACACCATAGCACCCAGGAGGAGGTAAAAGAGATATCCCAGTACCAGCAGCGGGGTGCAGCTGATCTGCCGGCTGTGCGTGCTGAGGAGGGGCATGCTGCTGATCTGCCTTTGCCAGTCCCTGCTCAGTGCTACATAGGTTACTGTCCCAAGATGTGACTGACCCGAAACACCCAGAAATCACACACCCATGTTCTGGCTACTGCCCTGGAGAATTTTTCAATAGGGCATCAGGGCTTACAAAAGGAGACTAACAGAGAAATTTTGTCCTTCCACATCTGTTCTCTATCCAAAATAAAGGGTGAATATTTATGGCTTAATAAGAGTGTGAATCATAGTGTTTTTCTTATATTAGCTTTTATTCAAAGATCTCAATCAAATGAATAAAGCCCTCTGAGGTTGGTATTGGTTTTCAAGCTGGGAAGCTGCATAAAAACTGTGGTTATTTGACTTACCCCAGGTCACATGAATATAGAGTCACAGATAAACTCTTAAAGTCTTGACAAGTAAAGCCTTACTCTAAACACTAGACTTCTGTACAAGAAAATGCTCTAAACTCTCCAATTACAGCAGACTCCCCAGAAGAAAGAAGAGTATGGAGCTGAATAAATGGAAAAGTCAATAGCTGCCGTCTGTACCATACAAACATTGCTGGCACCAGTAAAACCAGCATGGTGAGGCTTATAAACATCCTGAATTCAACTTGATCACACAACAGAATCTCTTTCTTTTCCAGCCCTAATAAGATCAATCCCCTCACTGCCTGGCCTACTGATCCTGAACTCTGTCAGATGACTCCACCCTTTAGTCCATAGAGTTAGAGAATAAATCACTCATGCCTAATGCTTACACTGTCTATATTGCCCTTTTAATCCAAATACAAAAGGGGGAAGGAGGGTGTAAGGTTAATCATTAACTAAAAAAGTATCAGCATTTCACTCACGGAAGCTTTAATAATTATCATGCACTGGAAATGAGCTGGGCTTGCATTTTTTTCTGTAGGAAGAGCTTTATGGTAAGTGTCATCTGTGTCACACTGCTTCTGAAAGAAAATACACACACACAGAGGAAGATGGCTAGGTGTCTAGGGCTGCAATTTTGTTATTACCCTCCCTTACTGTTAAAATGTTCTGGATCCCTAGTTTGCTTAGCATTCAGATGGTTTGTCACCTATCTTCAAACAAGAAGCAGTGCTCACAGAAAAACACTGAAACAATGCTTTACTTAATGATTTCATTCATATCTGTATCTGGGAAAATCTCTGGACTTGCCATTTGTACTGTGCTCAGAAACTGGGGCCAGCCATCATCCAGAAGAGGATTACTGACCGGCAGCAGAAGGCCACTTACCACTCTGAAAAGTGAAAACTATTGTGGATAATTCCCAGGAGACCATCCTGGACTTTGCCTGGGACTGCTCTGCTGGTGTGAGTGGGGGAACAGAAAGATTTCAATAGGGAAGTGCATTGTGCAAAGACTCAGAGCCTTGGTGCTCTGGTGTTTCTTTTCAGCTGAAAAAGCAAAACATTTGGGAGATGGAAGTTATAGTAGCATTGATATTACTGAGCACTGCAACAACATTATGACAAACTGATCTGGATCAGCTGAGACATCCAGCTTGTTATCACTGGTGGAAGGCCTTCTCTTGGTGTGTGCTAAGGATGACACTAACACAGTACCTAACAGGAACATCACTCTTGTGTCTGACTTGCATAGCTAAAAGCTACAGCTTGTTACACCTTCCTAGGGATATGATATGGGTAGACAAGCTGGGGGTGTTGCACTAGCAGGGCTGTCTCTGGTGGGAGATTCAGGTGTTGTGTTATTGTTGATAGGACCTATGACTACCAGGCTGAGAGAATGCCAGCCTACTGGTTTTCTGGAATGGCTGCAAACCATGGAATTGTGCACAGCTGGGCTGGGACAAATTTTCATAGCTGAAGTACATTTTGCAATTAAGGGTATGAAACTATAAGACATAAATGAACAAATAGAACACTTAATCAGATTTTTGTCCCCTTTTGTTCTTTTCAGTTCAGATCAACAAAGCATTCCAGCTGACAAACTTGGCAGTGTATATTATGCCTTAAGAAAAAATATCCACTAAGCCTTACTTTTGGGATGTTAATTTTCTAAGGGTGTTGCAAAATGAGTCACTAACATCAACAAGGTGTGTTTATTTCTATACTCTAGTTATTCCTACTGGTTTGGTACTTTCCCCCTCTAGTGTCAGGCTGCAATATAGGAACCAAATAAAGCCAGATTCTGTGCAGCAGCCCAGAAGTTACACCCAGGGAAAAAGAAACCCAGATATGTACACTTGGAAGTAAACTGAAGACTTACGATTTTTTTTGTGAGTTCTGAATCTGGAAGAGAGAGTTCAGCATGGCATACCACATTGGAAACTAAATTTGGCTTCCAGGTAAAAAGACATAATATACAATGTGCTGAAATAACAACACTAGCAAATCGCTTTTTATGACAGGATGACCAAAGCACAATCTCTTGTCTAACTTTTCTTGTTATTTTTCTAATGCTCTTCTGATTAAAAAATAAACAAAACCTAAATTCACAAACTTTAGAAATAAAAAATGTAGAATGCAAGTTTTTAAGAGTAGCTGAACTTGGAAGTTGACTGTTCTTCTGAGGTCCTGCTTTTCCAGTGCTCCCTGCCAGTGTAGAACATAAGACTGCATCTGGTCTCAAAGCTAGGGAATGACTCCTGACAAAACATATTTTGAATCCAGGACAGGACATGATCTTCTTGATTATACCTTCACTTAGCTTTCTTCCTCAGTGTGACTGACCCAACAGGATCCAGCTTTTCCCATAGAAAATCTGAGCTATTCTGCAAAGGACAGATACCAAAATGACATCCTGGTTTACAATCAACATAGTAATAACTTTTCATGTATTGCTTGGAGCAAATCAAAGGATTCAGAGTTCTCTAAATGCTCTACCTATTGTTCTTACAGCCCCTAACAAATCTTGAACACGGATAGATGTGAAATAAAAGATAGGTCAAAAACAGCTGACATGGTTTGCTTACTTTCCTCACTGGTTTTCAAAAGCCAGGAAAAATACCATTGTGATCAGAAGTATAATCCACATCAACACAAATAAGCTGTTTCTAAATTGAGTAATAAAATAGTTGAAAGATACCTTTGCTGATCTCGTTATTCTCATGCTTTTGATGGAGAATGATTTTTGGACTATTTTTTTTTGGTAGAAATGTTTCTGTACAGAACTAGTTGACATGGTGGATACACAGATCCAGGGATTCATTCTTTCACATGCTAAGTATTTCAGCCTGAACAGTTTGTACAAGGAAATACTGAATTATTTTAATTTGTTATGCTCCTGGAATGACTTTAAAACTCTCCACTGCAGAGAAGAATTAAGGAAATTATTTTAGAACCATATTAAATATAAATAAGAGAACCATTGTATTTTTTCAGGCATGGCACTGCCATCTGTCAATTTTCTACTTCTGATTTTGTTCTCACTCCAGATTTAAACCATTCACTTTGACTTCCTGATTTATGTTCACATAGGTGAAAACATGAAGCGTTTTCAGATAAATATTATAAAGAATTCTAAGATTTCAACAGTATTTTTCTCAGATTCCACAGGAAGAAAAAAAGTTTCCTTGAACTCTGTAATTATTGTATTGGAGATGGATTTGTTTCTGTTCTTTATCTGTATAAATGCATTTGAGTAAATCCACTGTTGGTCCAAAAATACAAGTATTTGTTTAGTTCACTGTGTCAAATTAAGCACTGCAGCTGCCCCCTAAAATGAACAGAAGGTAACCTTTAGGAAATCTCAGGTGCCGCTCCTGAGCTTTTCCTCAAGGAAAAGGGAAAAGGAGTCTTCAATTTTATTGTGATGGTGTCAAATCAAGGCATGGATAGTAACCACTATAAATGTTCATTTTACTTTGCTTATCTTACAGGTGAGGTTTCAAAGCAAACATTGCAGGAAGTGAAACAGGTTAAAAATATTAGAAAAAGATTGCTTAACATTGGTTAAAGCAACAATAAAAGTGATTCATATGAAATAATATAAAACCAGAAGTTTGATTGTTGTGGATATTAAAACCGCACTTTGAAAAGACAAACTGTATCTATACGGAGCTACCAAACATGCTATATGTAACAAGGCTTTCCCAGATTTTCATCTTCTTGGCATCCATACTCACCAGCTGCATGTTTGGTACCCGCAACATTTACAAGATCTTAACATTTTATTGTGTTGAAGTGATTATACTCTTAGTTTATATTACTGATGTAAAATACTTGCATCCTGTGATTGATTAAACTATATATCACATTATATACTTACACTGTTACACATGTGAACCTCATCACTCCACTTCAAAGCCTCTTTCTTAAAAACACAGGAGATTGAATTAGGGCATGTCCATCTTCCAAGAAAGAGAAACTCAACATAAGGTCATGCCATTTTCTTCTTGGAGCTCTCTGGAACACTGCAGTGGCCAGGAAGCAGTGAAATGCCCAAGCCAAAACCTGGTTAGCTCAAGGGTTTCACTAATGCAGGTCCAGGCTGTGCACAGAGCCCTGGCTGATTCAACATAAATGAGAACAGACCCCTTGGCCTTTATTGTAGGGCTGGGTCATACCCTGACCCTCCCAGAAGCTACAGCGCTGTAACACAGCAGAGGATGTGTATCTTCTTCTGAAATTAACTATACAGAAGATTGGAAATGTGTTGAAATAAAAGATGAGATGACCCATATTGTCTGGCATCAATTAATCCCAGAAACATCTGTATGGAATGTAGCACTCTAGAGCTATTTCCTGAAGAAATCTCCATCAAAAAAGAGAAAAAAATGTATTTGGATTTATTCTGGCTGCAGATAATAAATAAAATGTATTTACCATATGAACATTGAACCACACCCAACTAGATATCATGTGAATTGACTGGAGTGAGATGTCCATGAGGATCTCCATGCTTAGCAATGCTCTTTTACAGGTGGCTTAGGGAGGATTCAAGACCAGGATAAATAGGGGCCTCTCATTGTTTCTTCAATATAGTAAATGCTTTGAAACATGAAGTTTAAAAACTCGATAAAAAAGTAGAGCTTAACTAGTAAAGCGCTAAGATTTAGTAAAAGTTAATTAAAGCA
>VYZT01013253.1:0-73226 GCA_013400735.1 Pomatostomus ruficeps | reverse complement strand
AGGGCAGGGCAGGGCAGGCGGTGCCGCGGGGACCCAGCGGAGCAGCAGGCGGCCTGCGGCGGGCACCGTGTGAGGAAACAGCGCCCAGAAGACGACACCAGGTAAGGCTTGAGGAAAAAGCGGCTGGAGGTGTGTGTGGGTGGTGGCTCGGCGGCTCCCCGAGGTGGGCTCGGCCCTGCACGGGGCAGGCGGAGGCCGTGGGAGTCTGGCTGGGGATGCGCCTGGAATTTGGGCTGGCAGGGCCACGGTCCTTTACGAAGAGGGACGTGGGGTTTGGTGTGTGTCGCACCTGAGCCCCGTGGAGATCGGCGGCTGCCGGGCAGGCAGGCGGCAGCGGGAGCGGGGCTGTGGGCAGGGAGGGGTTTGCCGTGGGGCAGAGGTCGGCCGAACTTCAGTGCTGATTTAAAACAAGGGTTTGTGAAAGTCCTGTATTGGTGACTGCGCTGCACTTTGGGCGTGTTTCGTGTGGAGGTGCTGGCGCTCCTCATTTCCCTCGGGCCGCAGGGAGCGAGGCCCCGGCAGTGCTGGCAGGGGCCGGGTGCGGCCGCCCGGGGTGTGCGGGTGTTTGCCGAGGTGTTCGGGTCCTTCCTGAGGCGTGCGGGTGCTGCCCGAGGTGTTCGGGTGCCCCGAGGTGTTCGTGTCCTTCCCGAGGCGTGCGGGTGCTGCCCGAGGCGTGCGGGTGCTGCCCGAGGGGTGCGGGTGCCCGAGGGGTGCGGATGCCCGAGGTGTTCGGGTGCTCGAGGTGTTCGGGTCCTGCCCGAGGTGTTCGGGTGCCCCGAGGTGTTCGGGTCCTGCCCGAGGCGTGCGGGTGCCCGAGGTGTTCGGGTGCCCGAGGTGTTCGGGTCCTGCCCGAGGTGTTCGGGTCTTGCCCGAGGTGTTCGGGTCTTGCCCGAGGTGTTCGGGTGCCCGAGGTGTTCGGGTCGTGCCCGAGGTGTTCGGGTGCCCGTGGTGTGCGGGTGTTTTCCGAGGTGTGCGGGTGTTTCCCGGCCGTGCCGGGGCACGGGGTGGGGAACAGAGAGACACTCGCGTACACCGGCTGTCAGGAAGAGCCAGGCAAGAGGCAGAGCACCTCTATGTCCAGGCAGAGACAGCATACAAAAAGAAAAAACCTGCACGGAGGTTTTATTTCTGTCTTTTAAGTGCCAGAGCAGCTGGGTGTGGGACAGTGCTGGAGCCAGGCCCAGCAGGGTCAGGGGTGCTCAGGTGTTGGCGTTGAGCAGGTTAAAGAAAGCTCTGGTGACATGACACTCCTCTGAAATCTGGATAGCTGGACAGCCTCTCAGGAGACTCAGCAAAGCCCATTTTGACCGAGGGACTCCAGCATGCTGGATATCCACTTATTTTGTGATGCTTTCACACAACAAACCTGCACCAGAGCATCAGAAAGTGTGAGGTTAGGTGCAGAGACGTTCTCTTCATGCAGTTATGTGAATTGCATCATTATATTTCACTTAGTTTTTATCCACTGCCCACTTGAGTTAGCGACAAAGGCTAGGCATGCAAATTAAAGCAAGAGCTGCTATTGTTTTTTCAGATACCTGTCAGCTCTTCTTACTCAGCCTAACACAGACTGAATTTGAAAGCAGAGGAGCCAGGGCTGTGGTATTCCTGGCAGAATGATAGCTGACAGGCTCCTCGCAGCTCCAGAATCAGAGTCATGTCTGACACAGAGGAACATGTGTTGGCAACCTTGCTTGAGCCACGTTTCCAGAGCTGTAAAGAAACTGGAGCATTTCCAGGGGATGACAGAAAAGCTGCTGTTTCAGGGGAGAGCCAGAGGCCATGTCATTGTCATTCTTCTCTGTTTGGCAATCTGCTCAGATTTCTTGGAAGAGCACCTGAGAGCATTTATGGGACAGGAGAAGTAATAAAAGTTAAAGTGATGGCCCAGGACTAGAAAGAAACTTATTAATGCAACATTTATGGCTACAAAGGTGCTCCTGCCCTGCATGGGCTTGCTGCCATTCTTTTGGGGGGCAGAGTAGCGCTGCTGGGGCACAGTCTGTGTGACGAAAACCACAGCATGCAAGGCAAGAGAACTTATTTATTTGTTCTTTGGGGATCTGGCGCTGGTGGGTACTGGTGTCCCCTCCGTGAGGTGCTCGTCATCCTGTGTGTGCTGTGAGTGCATAGCGAGTGCTGCCAGTGGTACTGTGACAGATGGAAAGATCCTGCTTAGTACCAGTGATTCACAATGCTTTGCTTTGCTCAAGATGCATCTGGAAAGCTTCCCAGATTATACATCTGCCCCTTTGACACTGAAGCAGCAGTGCAAGTTGGAGGCCAGAAGGAACAGAAAACAGACTTAGTCTGGGCTGTTCCTTGGGGCAGGGATTGTCTGTCTCCATGCTTGGAAAGCAACTGGAGAGCTACCCTCCCCCAGAACAATTCCTACAGCGGGGAATTGTGGGAGGGCTGGGTGCCAACAAATTGCAAAAGTAGTTGGGGTACTGGAACAAGCAAGAAGTTCCGGTGCTGGAATTGAAGTTGTTGATGCCCCGTCCCTGCAAATGCTCGAGTCCAGGCTGGATGGAGCGACCTGGTCCCTGCCCGTGGCAGGGGTGGGCAACGAGATGGTTTGTGAGGTGTTTTCCAGCCCAAACTGTTCTGGGATTACTGTGATTGTTTCATTGGTTTTGTTGTGATACAGTTTATAAGACTATGAATTTATTTTAAAGCAAATACAGCACAGGTGTGAGGGCCTTTCCTGAGCTTTGCTTCTCAGGAAGGTGAGACCAGAAAAGTTCCTTATTCCTCATTGTCCAGGCTTTTGACACAGAGCAACCTGCCCCATATTAACTTTTGCATTTCTCATCAAGATGCGACAGACTTTAAATAGCATGTGCATGACTGACTCTTTTTTTTTTTTTTTACTCCTATGGAGGCTGATATACAAAGTACCTCAAGTGGCAGCTGTCACCGGTGAGGTGGCATTTTTCTTCACTGAGGCTGACAGCAGCTGTCCAGGAGAAGTATGAATGGAATGAGAATGACATCATGTTTATTCAGGAATGACATTCCCAGCCATGGATCAGTGTCAGCAATATTTTGATAAGTTTTAGAATGAGAAAACATTTCTTGAAATGTTCCCTGATTTATCCTTTGTAAAATACACAACACAAAAAATAATTGAAGAGATTGCATCAGGACAAAGCAGGGCTTGCCTACCCGATGTTTCCACGCACAGCGTTTTATCCCTGCTGCAGACAGTCCGTAGGCACCACGACTCACAGCAGCTTTAACCCTTGCCAGCCCAGCTGCTTCACTCCACAAGCTCTTCCCTCCTTGCCCTGGCCCAGTTTGGAACTGGGCGTAGTGGATTTCACTGCTGTCAAAGCCAACGAGTAGCTGTAAGGGAAGTCAATCAGCCAGAGCAAAGGAGGGCTGGACTAGCTTTTAGGATTAGCTTTTAGGATAGTGGGACAGAAATAGGAACGACTTGACTTGGTTCCTCACAGTGCAACTAATGGGACTGGTATCTTAAATATATATAGCTGGGTCAGTCAGGGTTATCATGTGGTGACTGATGAGTCTTTTTGTGGCTGACTGACCTGGATGAAATCTCTTCTGCTGCTAGAAGCTGTTTGTCCTGAAGCCTAATGAAGAGTTTTAGGCATTAAGGACACAACCCAGTGGATCTGAACACCTGAGTCCCACAGGCCTGAAAATCTGATTTTTAGCTTTATTGTATTACTTCTTGTGAACTCTCTTACCACAATGGTACAACTTTCCTCCTTTACTGCTATGATCACAATTTCTGGTAATTTTTTTTTGGTCTGGGCTCCTTAATTGCATTTCTGCTAACACGCACACACTGAGTTCTGGTCCCTTCTCAGGTCCAGCCACCCAGGCCACTCTCCCCAACCACATTTTAAGCACTGTTTGAAAACTGGCTGGCAGGGCCACCCACATCAGGAGAGAGCCCAGAATAAGCCCTTGGCTGGAATTGCAGCACAAGCTGCCGCAGGCTTTGTTGTTGCTCTCTGACATTAACTAAGAGCTGATTGTTATTGTTGTCAGTAGGCTGCAAAGTTAGTCCTGAGACACCTGCCTTTTCAGAGGTTCTGACTTGCCCTCGCGTACCTCTGTCAGTCAGGCACCGCTGTAAGTGCTGACAGGTCAGGGAGACAAATGTTGGTCTGAATTTTCATTTCGTCTGTAAAATTTGAAGATTTGTGTGTGTCTGCCTAGTAAGAGACATAAAGCAGAAGGACGTGCGAGGGTGACCTCACCGCAACCAATACTACAGCTGAGCTGAAAAGAAACAGCCCTGGTGTGTGTCGGAGTCAGATGTGCAGCCGGGTGTTAACTTCACAGCTTTAAATGTATTTGTTCAGTTGTGATCTCCTCCTCGTTCTCTCTCTCGCCTCCAGCCTTGGTTCTCTCATGGTATCAGATTCAACAGGGCTATATTTAATGCGAGTTCAGCAGAAGGGCTTATTTAAATATAAACTCTGGGAGTGACAGCGCATTGGCTCAATATGCCAAAGATGAATGTATGGAAGCGGCTGGTGTCTGCAGAAGGGTGCGAGGAGGTCACAGCGCGCCCCGCGAGCAGCCAGCGCAAACAGCAGATGGGCACCTTACCCTCACCACAGCCTGATCTCAGAGCCCGTGGCTACCTGCAAACACCTGCTCAAGGGGATGGGACACTTCAGCACAGGTGTCACTCGGGTGAGAACCCATCCAGTTCTCTGGGCAGGTCTCCAGAGCCCCCTGATCCGGGTGTTGAGCTGAACAAGGCCACGCCACGAGCTGCTCCTCACAGACCCCGGGTCTGGCGTGACCCGGAGCTCGTCAGGGGCACCGCAGCGGGATGGGGTCCTGTAGTGCCTTGTGGCGATGGCTTGGCAAGGGGCGCCTGAAGGTGTGGCTGGCGCGGGAGCTGCTTTCCTTCTGATGCTGACTGTGCAGGGTGGCAGTTGCTGCACTCAGGCTGGAAAGCAAACCATAAATAACCCAGCACAGGAGGAGACGTTTCAGGGAAATGTTCCACTGCAGCCTGAAGAGGATTCTCATTACCAGCTGAACGGATTTTGTCTTCTGTTTTGTAGCTTGTTTCACACTATTTTTTTAAATCTCAGATTTCTTTTTTTCTAAAAGGAGAAATATTTCATGCATCATCATTTACATTAACATATGAAATGCCTTTTCTGACCAAAGCTACACCATTATAATGAATTGCTTCTAGTTTTGACTGAAGGAGGAGCTGGAATGTAGAATACTTCCATATCCATGAGCTGATGCATAGTATGTTAGAAATTCCGCGTTACACATACACATTTTCTTTTTCCCACAGCAGAAAAACGAACTATAGAGAAATATACAATATTCATCTAATTTACATTTCTAGATACGCAGCTTGGGGAGGTGTTGGGAAGGAGGAAAAGCAGTGGCAAAAAACTCTGGCTTTGTGATCACCAAGTTTGCAGAGTGGGAAGCTGTTCCTCTGAGTGTTGAAGAGTCTTACATTAAATACTGAGGAAGCTGCTGTTTCATCTGTGCAAGCTGTCCTACTCTGGAAAACAGATCACTTGGTTGATCGCTTTACAACCACATGCTAAACATTCTAAACAATTTATGCATTTAAACTGTATGTTTTTTCTCTCTCAAAACTTGCTACTCTGCAATGTTCCACAGATCTTGTTTATAACACATTCATCTAAAATTATCTCAGTGCACACAGCACCCTCCTATAGAACAGATGCTATGTAACCTGAAGTTCTGTTTTGATCTCAAATCGACGTGTTTAAACTACTTGTGTGAATTATAAATTGAAACTAAACTAAGAAAATGAAATTGTGTTTTTTGCCATGACGCTTCCACAGTTCAATAGTTCTATTCATTTTAGAGTGCCTGTCTAGTGTGATACTTACAGTTGCTATTTAAGGTTTAACTATTTTTATATTTAAGGATCTTCTGGGTTATCTTAAAAAAAATCTCTAAAAATTAACCTTTCCCAGCAACATTATTGAACTTTTCCTGGGTGTCTTCTCAGTTTGTTTTTTGCATCACTTCTGAATTTAGATGAGATTTATGTACAAGAGACATTTTCCTTTGTAATTAGCCTACTTATATGTCTTCATGCATCTTGAAAGGATGGCTGAGTATCTCAGGAGATTAGCACTTGCATCCTGGGGCCTTTTCATAGCTAAATCACTGGTTATCATCCTCACATAATTATTCATGCTTATTTACTATTTATATTACTGTAATTCCTAAAGGAATCTCCCAGGTTGGGCTGCGTGTGCTAGGTGCTGTAGGTGCATGAATGAGACACGTGGGCAGCACAGGTCTCCACACTGCTCCATGAGCCTCCCTTTCGCAGGGAGATCACATTTTGCAGTCCCACTAAGCAGAGGGACAGAGGATGGCTGCCCCTTTGCTCCTGTCCAAGTTCCTGGCTTCACGGGTCTGCCAAGATGGCCTTTGCCCTGTTTAGGGTCTCTGGAAAAGGTTTCTTCTGGACTGTTCTGGCATTGTAATTTGATTTTTGAAGCCTCCAAATTTTTCAGTTTCTTAGGCTCTCGGGTTTTCCTAAGATGGAAAGAAACTGATTTCCCTTCCCAGAACCTTCTGGCTTCTAATAGAGCAGTGTCTTCTCACTGCCCCTCTTAAAAATGTCTCTTGGACACAAGAGTTCCTTTATAAGAAGACCTCATGTTTTTGTATAAGAATGAAGAGCTGAAACCAGAATTGTTTCAAAGTAGAAGCATCACATTCGCTTTGGCTTCAGTATTTCACCACGGAAAACAAACACAGCAGGGGCAGTAACAAGCCTTGTACGGGGTTTCCCCCAGAGCCGAGGCATTGCAAACTCTTTGCCTCCTCAGGCCCCTGCAGGGTCCCACAAGAACTGGTTCCTTTCCAGCCTTCCCTGGGTTTATGGGAATTGTGTTTCCTCTCTCCTCATCCCTCCTGCAGTGAGTAAACGTGGCAGCTCCTGGCTGTGATCCTGACATTGCTGGGGGCTCGTGCCTGCAGGCCTGTGGGAAGGAGGGGGATGAAGGTGAGTGAGGAGGAGAGGGAACACCTGCAATCAGTGGGAAAACTACAAAAGCAAATAACGGTGCTGTGGCCAGAACTGCCAGCCAGGTGTGAGGAAACCCAGGAACAAGGAGGCACCTAGCAAGAGCCGGCTGCTGGCACACAGCAAACAGATGGCGCAGACAACCTGACCAGCCGTGGTGTCAGCGTCCCCAGGGCTCCCTGCAGCAGCCAACGTGCGCTGCCAGGCCACGGGACATGGGGAGGTCATCGGTCACTCCCAGAGGTGAACAGGCCTGCCTCCCCTGCGCGCCAGGGACAGCAGCCCAGGCTCGACCCCGGGGTAGGGAGCGAGGCAAAGCGCTGGGGCGAAGTGAGAACTGCAGGCCCTGGCTGTGCCAGTGAGAGTTCATTCACAGCTCTGTCCCGGGCACGCTCAGGGACTGCATGAATGGCCAGGGCTGGTGTAGCCATGCTGAAAGGGGTATGAGGAAACTGCTTTTGCATCCAGCACAACTCCAGAAGGACCATGGCTGGGTGAGCAGAATGTGCGTTTTCCTGTTGGCTATTGTTTAATTAGGCTGTAGCTGATGCTGACACTGTATTTTCTTTGCTCTATCTCCTTTCCTTCTTTATTATTTCCTACTTTGGTTTGATGTTGTTGGTATATAAAATTTAAAGAGCTCTAAATTTTTTTAAAGGCCCCTAAAGGGAGCGGTGCTTTTTTTGTGTTAAAGTCATTACATGAACACCTGTGAACTGTTGAGTTTAATTGGGCTACAGCTGTTGGGGAGCGAGGGGGGATTTATTGGTTTGATTGGCTGTCTTCAGATCGCGGTGTGTTGTCACGCACTGCCCTTCCAACCTGTCTCTTTAAACAGAAGCACATGTGCATATCAGGTACTCGCAGGGACTGGGATCTGAGGGATGGGGCTGTCAGAGCGGAGTGGATGGTGTGGCCATGTGAGGACGCAAAGGCAGCCAGCAGAGAGCATGGGAAAGCTGTGTCAGCTGGGTGAGCGGCAGATGGCCGGCTGGCCAGCCCACTCCGCAGCGCTGGAGGGGCTGCCAAGCTCCCAGAGACATTTCTGAGCAGTGACTGATCGTGCTGCGGGGTTCCTGGGCACTGCTGGAGAGCACAGGATGCTTCCTAGTGGGAAAGCGCGGTCCTGTCTGGAACATCTCTCACGTCTGCATGGACAGCAGCAGAGGTCACATAAGAACTGTCTCTGTTGAGCAGGCAGGCAGTGGGAAAGCCGATAAACCCGGGCACCTGTGGGTGAAGAAGCCCTCCCGCTAAGAAGCGGGACCCCAGGCACGGCTGGGGTAGTGCCCTCGGCTCCGCAGGGAGTGCAGACTCCGTGTTGCACAGAGCCAGGGAGGAGCCGTGAGGGCACCGCTGCGGTGCCACCGGGTACCACGCAGGGAGCCTGTGCTTGGTTCATTCTTCCCTGCAGGTTCTGGCCTAGCAAACAGCACCCCTCCCCTCTGCCTGAGGGTGCATGGGCTGGGCAGGGTGATCCAGCGCAGCCTGGGCTCAGCCCCCACAGAAAAGGCAGCTGGGTGCAGTGCTCACCCACCTGGGTGGCACCTTTGGACCCTTGTGTCCTCTGGCAGAGCCCTCCAGGCACTTTGTGCTCATTCCCTGCCTGTGGGAGTGCGTCCCTTCTCAGCGGGAAGGTCGAATGAGCTGAGAGGATGCTCCTGCTCTCTCTACAAGTGTCCTGTCCCCTTTGTGCCGGTGTCCAGACCCTTGTGGGGCTCAGTGGCACCCCAGTTACCGGCACATCCTCTGCTCTATTGTTCTGAGTCAGTTCCCTGTGTGTGTGTGTGAAGGATATGGACAGAGATACCTCTCTATCGTGCCTCAGGGTAGGGGGAAGGGTAAAAAAATTCCTTTTGATTCCTTTTTTTCTGTTGTTTTCACACCATTAGGAAATAATTAACCTCCTTAGTGAAAGCATGTCTCCTTTTCACCTGAGTAGGAAAACCTTAAAATATACATACAATATTTTTAACACTAAGCTTAAATTATGCAGTTGCTGCATTTTGATGATAAATATGCAGATGAGAAGATTTCTGCCTCTTTTATCTTGTGGTTCTAACTCTGTCTAAAAACAGATTGTCGCAGTCACCCTAATTCTGAGAAAAACAGCCTTTTGTGCATTGAAAAGCCAAAACAAGCAAGTCTGATGATCAGATCTTCTCTTCCTAGCTGGCATATGTCTGCCATGCTAGTGAAGGAATCACTTATTTCTCGTGGTGACGGCAGTTGGTGCCATCAATTCCTGTCAGCTGGGGAAGGGGATGGGAAGCCAAATTCATACACTGGTGATTAATTCTGGGAGCTCACATGAAGAAAGACTCTTTGAATACCACTGGAAAGCTCTGAGATTGCCCATTCTGCTGCAATGCAGATATATTCTGTACAGATGTGATTAGATAATTCTTGTCTTTCTGCACCTTGGGGAGAGCCCTGAGTGGGAATTCCCTCACGTGAGCTCTGGGCTGTAGGTGTCCAGAACAGGCCAACACAAGATGGGACGGGTGGGTCGCAGGCGTTGGGGAAGGACTCAGCCAGAAGCAGATCTTGTTCTGTGTCTGCGCTTGCCTCTTTCCTTCGGTTTGGAGGGTGACACTTTTCATTGAAGGCCACAACCCCTTGAGCAGTTTGTGGAGGAGGTGGCCCACTCCTGTGTGGGAGGCAGGGCTTTGGAACAATCACCTGGTGCTTCCAGCAGTTCTCGCCCTTGTCTCACAACGCCTGCCAGAGCCAGCCCTGTGCATCCTCCTCCTTCCCAACCCAGGAGATCATTGGTGTCTCTGACAGATTGTGAATGAGAGCAGGGAATTTGGCAAAGCACCCTGAACCACACTGAGCAGAGCCGGAATTACGGGCCCGAGTTCCCAATCCCGTCCTTCGAGCACTGTGTAGCCTGATGCATTTCTCTGGGCACCTGTCAGATTGGTGCTGAAAACATCGCTCCAGACCTTGCCTTTCATCAATCAGCAGAGGGGCTACGAAGCTGGCCCGTACCTGAACTTGCACAGAAGATGGGCTCCGGTGGAGCCAATCGGACTTGAGTTACTGCTACAGCAAACCCCTGCAACGTCACAGTTTCCAAGTGAACAGCATAAAATCAAATAAGTGTAAAAACAAATAACAGTCTGCAAGGGTTGTGAAACCTTGTTCCCAGACAGAGTAACTTCTTATTTGACCTGTTCATATCCCAGAGTCAAACATGAAGAGCTCTGGACTCTAATACCATCTGTGGGAATGTGATCCCTTGGCTAGTTTGCAGCTGTTCAGCACTCTCTCAAGATATACTGGAATTGCTAAGTTCAATTGAAGCAGGCAGTGAAAATAAGTGTGAAGGGTTTTAATATCGATCTATGAAGATTATACTGTTCATAGGCAAATAAACACTCTTGTGTTATGTTTTTTTGCACATAACTTGCTTTTATTTTAGGCCGAGGAAAACTGGAGTGAGAAAGAACAGAAGGCCAGTCCCCACGACAGCACAGGGTGTGTGTCTGCACACACATGTCTGTCAGTCTTTCGCAAATGGTTGCAGACACTCTGAAAACAAAAGTAGTTGTGCACAGGAGAGTTCTTACAGCCATACAGATGGAAAATAATGGGCACTCGTGGCTTGGGCTGCATAATCCATATACACTCACACTTTCAGATATCTGAAAATACACTTTCTGATCTCCTCAGAAGACCACCCCCCCTATTTTAGGCTGTTGGGTAATGAGGGTGAGTCAGCCACATTAGGGCTTCTATTCATCCTATTTCATTGTGCTTAAGCAGGCAGTAGCTACTGGAATTGTACAGGCCATCTCTGCATCCACTCAATAGCACTGCTTATTTCTCCATCTCTTTTAAAGCCTGTGCAAAAGTAAACCTGCTGGGGCTGTTCATTGGTTTTCTTTTCACTCCATAAGCTTTTCCTTTCCCAAGGAGCCCAGCACCTTGCTGCTAATCGGCTCATATATCCAGTATAAAGTAGAACTGTGGGAGATTCTGTAGAGACTCTCCACTAGTTTTTAATGTTTTTTTAGTGTTTTCTTGATTAAAGAGTTCTGTCAGAAGAGCAGTGGTCCTGGGGGCATCTTTCCTCAAGAGACTGTGAACAGTAGTTCCTCTTCTTGGCACCCGGACCTGGTATCTCCTTTTCTGTGTCACGAGTCCTGCATGTTTAGCACATTATAAGTTCTGTTTGAATTGAACTGGTACTTCTGCAGCTGCATCATGTGATCATCAACATTAAAATGGTTGTTCTTGGATTAATAGTTCTTTCTCTACCTTTTGGACTGTAGCTTCCTTTTCCAGGAGGGGCAGGAAATCACATCCTGTGCTTTACATTGGCAGTCTTGGCTCCTTCCCAAAAAAAGAGCAGAGTTTAGTGCTGCTGATGCTTGCAGCTCAGTAAGATTGTTCAGAGGAATGGGGAACGTGCTGTGGGATGCAGGGGAAGCAGGGGGAGCGATATTTTGACTGAGCCCCGCTGGCTTGGGCAGTGTCTCCTGGAGCAGGGATGGTGTTTCCTAAATTGTGCTGAGTGCAGCCAGCGGGGTCACGGCTGGGGAATGGCTCTCACACGGCCCGTCCAGACAGAAACACCCGTGCCTGTGCTGCAGGGGCCCGAGGGCAGAGCTGCCAGTCCAGCGCTGACCCTCTGCAGGGAGCGAACGCCAGCGGCTGCCGGGGCCGTGCCCAGGGCTGGAGCCCTTCAGAGCTGAGCCGACCTGAGTGGGGCTGCCGTCAGACTGGGTTGTGCATACGCATTAACACCCTTCTGACGTGAAACTTGACACATCCTCATGGCTCCCTGGCCTCCAAAGTGGAAACCAAGAACTGAAGCAGCTCCTCTTCATGTTCAGAGCTCAAGAGATTGTGAGCGTTTCTTCACTCCCAGCATTGCTGCTGTGTTGTGCTAGGAAGGCATCTCCAGGAACCCACTGAGGACACAAACCCTCCCCTTGAGAAGGACAAGTGATGTCTCTGCACAGCACAGCCTCTGCCTTTCCAAATGGCCGCTTCCAACCTATGGTTGTCTCTGCTCTTCTCAAAATCTGCTCTTGACTCCAGCCTTTATCTCCACAGTTATATATGAGCAGGATATTGTGTGTTTGTTCGGTAGCCAAATGGTGTGGTTTTCCTTATCTAAATCTCTTTGACGTCCTGGTTTTGACCTAAGATAGCCCCACTGCAGCACAACCACCCAGCACTGTCTGCTACGGACTGCTTTGGATGTGGTACCTCCAGTGGAACGGGCTGCAGGGCTCTCAGAAGGGTTTGAAAACCCTAAAAACCAGACAAGTTTAGTGAGAGACCATGTAAAGATCTACACCAAAAAGCTGTGTGCCCTACGCTAAACAGAGCACAGAGCAGCACGAACAGCCAGGCTTTTGGATGCTGGTGTGTGCTTTAGTGAAACCTGATGAAAGCAACAGGATAGAGAGGAAATGAAAGAGTTTGTACGAGCTATAGGGGCAACATATGGCAGACTGGGGATGGGGAGACCTTAGAGAGCAGTTTGTGGCCGCAGAGATACTCAGCTTGTTTTACAGCACAGCTGCTCAGAACAAAAGAGTCTGTCTGGATCGCTCGTGTGTTAGCTAATGCTGGTGACAGGAAGTTTGGGAAATGTCTAAAATATTGCTCATTAAATGGGCAAGTGCAGTGCTCAGGTTTGCAACATACTGATCGAATATGTTGGTCATAACGGACACGGTCATGGGCTGGGTCAACAATTTAAAGGAGCGGATGCAAATGAGGGGAACAGCAGAATCAGGATAGCAAAAGGGAGCCGTGTGTTGTTGGTTAAGGTTGCACAGCACACTTTCAGGAGAAATTTATTCATGTCATTGAAAAAGGCAACGCAGACAGGGTATATATGGATGAATGAATGGACCTCAGAGTACCTCAGTTTGGATTCTTGGAAAGTGGATCAATGAAAATATCTTTCTCTGGAGCTGAGATTCACAGTCACGAGGAGCAGATGGTTATTGTGGGTGTCACGACCAAGGCACACCTTGGCTTGGTGACCCCCTGATCTATTGGGGTTTCTGTACATGAGCACTGATGGTGCAAAATGTATTGATGAGTTCTATGAAAGTGTAATCTTGGGAATGAATTCTTGTGGCGACAGGCTCTGCACACTCAAAACCAGGGATCAGTAGGATCCACTATATTTAGGCTGAATTTGCTAAGGGGCATGAAATAGGATCACCAGGTAAGGAAAATATTTCCAGTAATGTTTGCAGGATTGTAAGTTATTCTTTCCTGACATTCCAAAAGTATTAATAGATGAAAGGAGTATTTGAGTCTGGGTACACAGCACTGCTGCAAACAACCCCACTATTGGGGAACATTAATGTGAATTGGCGTGAAAATTAAACCTGTTTTGATCAGCGCTGTGTTACAGTCACACAAAGGAAATGAACTGCCTCAGAGTTTGTTGTCCCCTATACAGCAGCATGGTAAAATCACAGGTGAGTTCTTCATTTGGACACTAAATAAAAATATATCTATTTTCTATTAATCTTGAAGCAAGGGATGTTTCTCCTTGTAGCTAAAGGAGAAGTTCAGAGCTTTCTGTAGAATTACCATCGCATTGCTGCCCTTGTATCCCTGCAGATGCACGGCAGTTTTACCATCCATCTCTCTGGGTGTGGGGTGGGCAGCTGCCCTCAGCATCGTGGCTGAAATTTTGGCTCAGTGTGACACAGACACTTTGCAGAACCTCTGCACACAGCAGCGCCCATTGCTGGGACTCCAGGTCCTGGAAAGGACTTAGAGAAATTATCGGCATGTAATGAGTGAGGACTGCGTACCCAGCCCAGCTTTGATCTTTGCTCAAGAACTGATTCAGGATAATAACAGGCTGAGATAAAATACAAATGGCCACTTTGCTAGACAAAGACAATTGCTTGTGTAGAGCTTTGGCTACCATGCAATTAATTTCTTTTCAGAGCCACGCAGCTAATATGTAACAGTCATTTGCAAGATATTGCTGATTTACATAGTGCCCCCACCTCTCCGGCAGCCAGCACGGAAAAAGCGAGATTGGCTGAAGGCTTACAGAGATGTTAGCAATGAATAATACATCATCTGCAATCTGGGCTCCTTTAGCCATGTTATTTGCAGGCTGCAGGGTTTTTTTTTTCTGGCTTAAGCAATATGTTTTTAGTGGATGTGTTGGAATCTTGTTTTGTGCCTTCTGCCATAGCTGTGCCTGGGATGTTTGGAGCTCCACACTAACACCAGGAGCTGGTTTACACAGTTGGCAGCACAGCGTTCATGGCTCATCTTTGTGCAGTTTAGTGGTGGGACAGAAGGACACGGCGAGACGGAACCTGGTGAAGGATCCATGGTGCGTGTCAGCCCCGCGTCCCCCCCGCCGTGGCTTTTGGCACCCTTGGTTTCCGAGCCCTGGAGGAGCGCGGCGGTCAGAGTGTGCAGTCTGGGCTGTGAGTTTGCCATCTAGTGGCTACTAGGTTTGATACTGGAGTCCGAGCCACCCCCGGTTAAACCCGCCCGGTTCAGGCGCTGCCGCTGCTCCCGCCGGACCGGCGGCAGCGCAGTGGGAGCCGAGAGCCGCCCCGGCTTCACCTGCTGCCGCGCCGCTGCTGCCCCCGGCTCCGCTCCCCTTCGGCTGAGCGCCTCTCTGACACTTGAGCTTCGCTTAAAGGTGAAACACGCTGTCAGGCCACACGAGTCCCGAACTGGAGTCGGAATTTGGAAACATTTGTGTCGGGTTCAGCCCTCCAGGGCCAGGAGCCAGCTCCGTACGCCGTCCTGCTGTGCCAGGCTGACGCGCTGAGGTTCCCTCCTGGCCTCAGCAGCAACTCAGCCTGGCTGCACTTGCCTGAAGCAGAACCAAATTCTCCCCACTGTACAGATCCAGCAGGTTATGGTTCAAGCCGTTTGCCTCCTGGCTGTGTGAATAGAGCAAAGCTGTTGCGTTGCTGCCTCTGCCTGAGTGTCCTGCGCAAAGGGAAGGCTTTTCAGGCAGGTGCTCTGGGGTGTGCTCGTGTGTGTGCACAGGTGAGAGACACTCTCTCTCTCTAGTCCCTTCTTAAGGGCGAGGTGACGTGGAATTGTAGCACTGCTGGCACCATCCCACAGTGCAGTCTGGGTGCTTGGGTGGGAATAGGGAGGAGCACGTGTGCAGAGAATAGGTATTAATTTGGGTAGAAGAAAGAGCTGCATTGGAGAAATGTCCTCTACCCCTTCCTCCACTGGCGTTTACAGGAGTTGCACTCGTTTGCTGTCCCAGGTGCCAGAAGGGATGAGGTGCTGCTCTCGTGCACACGTGTCTGCTTTGTGCCCTTCTCCTCCATGAGCTCATGTCTGAATCAAAGCTTGCCTACAGGTGGTGATTGAGCCCAAAAAGGCTCGTCGCTTACCAAACAACCGTCTGCAGTTATTTGTTTGTCCTCTGTAGCCAGCTTAGTTACTTCTTGATATCAAATGTTTGTCTCACCATGTTGTAATGAAAAGGAAGAGATAAAAGCCCCGTTCTTGCTTGAAGTGCCAAATTAGCTAAGGATGGTGACACTCTGCTACTGTTCTCTTGTGTGCTCAGATAGAAAGGCACAAACCAGTGCTCTTCATACACTGGGGTAGCTTGTTACCCTGGGACAAGGCTTCGAATGCTTGAACTGTGAGTCAGAAGCATTTGAAGGATTTACCAGACAGTTAAAATACAGGAGATGCTGCCTCGTGCATTGGGCATTGCTCCAGGAGCCAGGGGAGCCTAAAGCCAGCAACAAGGCCAAGGGTTTGCCTTCAGAAATCTGGTCCTAAGGCACTTGCAGAACATCCTGGAAGAACAAATCCCCACTGTGTGAGTGAGGCAGCACAGGTTTTGTGCTGGGAGTCCAGGGTCAGCGCCGGCTCTTGCCAGGAGCCTGCGTGGTGTGGTGCAGCCACTGCATCTCGGCATCTTCTGGAGGTGCAGGCAGGGGCTCCTGGCAGTCTGGTTGCACAAGTTTCTCGTTTGGGTTCTGCTGCAAGTCCGTGTTTAAAACCCCCAGGGATTTTGTGTGTAAGTGTGCCTTGTAAAATGATGTCCACAGACATTCTAAGCAGACCACAGTATTTTGATGGAAGCCAGGGCTCAAATCAAAACCACCTCAGTTCCCTCCAAACCCTGTCTGCCCATTAGACTCGTCTGGATCCCATTTGAAATGTGTTAATCAGAGAAAAATGACATATGCCTCTACTCTGAGGTCTGTATAAATCCAGTGTGACACGAGAGAGACCCAATGCTCCGTTCTTCATCAGGCCCGTGCTCCTGCTGTAAATGCAGGGAGATCGGAGATTCTGTCTGAATAGGAGTACATGGAATATTGGAAATATTTTCTTAGACGTGTGAGAGAACTGTCAGGCATGAAAAGCCATGCTTCTGTTCCTCAGAGTCTTGGGTAGAGGCTGCACTGCATCCTGTTAGTAGTGTGACTAAGTCCTGCAATATTTGATGGGATTTTTTTTCTTCCAGATGCTGAAAGAAATGCTTTTTGTGCAATTTGAGCTCTCACGTTACGAAAGATATTTCTAATCATTGTGGTTTTGTGTGAACATTTAAAAGATGAAATGAATTCAGCTAATGGTCCAGAAACCAGAAGGCAAAGAAAGAGAAAACAAAGTATGTCTCTCGTGTCCATCACGTGGTTGGTTTGGGGAGGAAGAATGAATCATTATTTTTTAGCACATAAAGGTGGCTGTGATTCCCCCTGTTCCAAACCTGCCGATATGCACAGGAAACAGGAGCTGCACTCAGCACTTGCCCAGGCTCGGTGGCACTGACCTGCCCTCCCCTGGGAGGTGAGGACACTGGCAATTCTTGGCAAGGGATGGGAGAACTTGAGCAGGAGCTGCTGGCCATGGCGCTGTGCCGAGGCTGGAGTCCAGCAGCCGCTCCCCACGCGTGGAGCAGCGCTGACCCTCTGCTCCCCTCCTGTGCCCAAACCCCACGGGCTGTGCTGCTCCTGGCTCCGGCCTCCTGCTCGCTGTGTCTAACCTACTTAGGAGTCAGCAAATTGGAAGAAATTCAAATGTTAACTAGTTTAAGACTCAGGTCTCTCATTTTAATTACTTTCTGCTAGTCAAAATTGTCTTGCCTTTTGAGGCAGATAAAATCAGGACAAAGCTCCATGGGAAGAGCAAGCCTTTAAAGTTCGAGCGCGCGTCGTTTGTTCAGTGTGGGCTCCCCCTGGAACTGAGAGATGGAAGAATCCTGCTGGGCTGGAAAACAGTAGTTCATCAGGATAACCACAGAGCCGGCGAGGAGACAGAGGTGGAGGCTTCATGCCTGTTCTGCTTACAGCCAGGGGCACGGGCAGAATGGATTTCCCTCTCCTGGGGTTTAGTGGCTGCGTAAGCTGCGCATTCCCCCCTTTCCTGGTACGGGGCTCTGTTAGTCAAGGCAGAAGGAATCCTTGAAGGCCCTTTTCTTGGACTTAGAGAAAGGTCCCAGCCAGCCCAGAGCTGAAGCAGCATTTTAGGTTGTAGTTTCCAGATTCATCAACTTCTGCTTTAATTCTTGGTGCTCACAGTTTTAATTTCTAAAATTCTGCCACTTCACGATCTCCACCTCTGAGATCCCCATTATCCCTGTTGTGCAATTACTGTGGATCAGAGTTGAATCTATTTTTACTCTCTTGTTTTTCCCTTCAGTTTGTAATGCCTCTGGGAGGGAGTTCTGGGAAGAATCTGCTTTGGTTTTAAGCTGTGTGGTGCCGCCTCCTCTCCCATTATCACTCTCCGGTTTCAATGGCCCCATTGTGCTGTCTGTACTGGCACTTTGTTTGCTTTGAAGTGTGGGTAAGAAGTTGCTCCGTCCCTCCAGTTTTCCTCTGTCACTCAGGGCACTGACCTTGCAGCCGGGAGCTCTTTGGCGGAGCGGCCATGGCTCCTGCCCACCTGAGAGCCCTCCAGGGCAGGTGCGAACTGCCGAGGCTTCCCCGCCGACACCGCGCCCGCTCCCCGCGCCGGCTTTGCCTCGCTCTGCTCCTTCTTCCTGGGCTGAGACGAGTCGGGGATCCCGTGGATCCCATGGTTTTAGTACTTCGACAATGAGACCTTTTCCTTGTGAAATTTTGGCTTCTGCCACTGACCGAGAGAGGCAAGAAAAAAATTCTGATGATGCAAAAAATGCTGTAAAGTAGAATTGTTCTAATGTAATTTCTGACTGCATTAAACTCTTTCCATTGTGTATTTCTCAGGCTTTATTGAATCCCAGCCAATTTCCTTCAGCTTTGTCTCATTTCCCTTCAAAGTTGGCTTTTCTCAGCTCCAAGATATTTGTGTTGCTGCCCTTTCTGCAGACCCTCATCTGCATTTCAAACCTGGTGAGAGATTACCATCCCTGTATCTTAGGTATCTCTGTAGTCGTTTAGCACACCTGGCTCACATCCAGCCCTTGGATGCAGACTTGTCTCTGATCTGGCTGACAGTGTAAAGCAGCTGCTCTCCTGTACTATCCCCAGGAGCACAGGCCCTTCCGTAAGTGTCCTGTTGTTTCCCAAATGAAGTAAAATCCCCCCTGGACCACACTGCTTGCCCTGTTGACAGACCTCCCAAGTCTTTTCCCTTTCCTCTCCTTTTCTTACCCAGGCACAGGCGCGTTGTTTGGTGCTTTCCTCAGTGGCTCTACTCTGTGCCCATATGTTTGGCTGCAGCTGTGGGCAGGTCCCAGGGCGCTGAGCGCTCTGCTGGGGCACGGGGACAGGCCAGGGATGAGGCTTTGTGTAGGCAGGCACTTGCATGTGCTTCTGATGAATATTTAAGATCTCACCGTGAGCACTGGGCTAATGAATTGCAGTTCTAGCATTCACTGAAGGAGTGTCACAAACGTAATGGGGACAAAATTTGCTTAAAATTTGTTTTGAACATCTGTGGCATTTTTCTTTCAGTTTACTCAGCTCTGTTTTTTCTGCATCTTATTTACTTTGGACTGTGAAACCACACTAGTTATTTTAACTTTTATTTTTTTGTTTGTTTTGAATAAATTTTCTTTTACTATCCTGGAGACAGAATGGTACCACAAACTGTTTGCCTTACTTCCAGGAGGCATTACATTATTAATGCTCTCTGAAACTTTTGCTTTTTATTGGTTTTATTTCTACTAAAGCTTGGACTCGAAGCCTACAGTCACTGTTGAAGAGTGGAGTGTTAGCTGTGACCCATGGGTACCGTGCAGAATTTAAGGGTGGGATTAGACGGGGAGAGTTTTCAGTATCCTCTGAGTGCACAAATCCTGCAACGCTCTTAGAGTGCTGATCTCTTGCTGGATGACTCCCTGGCAGAATTCCTCTCAGCCTGCCCTGAAGGGCCGCTCCTGAGCTGCTCAGAGCCGTGCCCCGTGCTCCGGCTGCCGGGGGTGGCAGCGTCCCATCCCCCTGAACTTGTCTCACAAAGCGGTTCTCAATGGAACAGCGTTAGCCCACGTGATGGGTGAATCCAGGTCAGAGAGCATGGTCCCTTCACATCTGCTCCGTGCTTGCTGCTGACATTTTCATTCAGCCTGCCTGTACCGGGCAGCGATGGAGGTCTGTGAAGGGGGGACAGAAACATCTTTCTGCTGGGGGAGGACAATGGCAGGACCTCCCAGTAACTGCAGCTGTGTCGGGGCTCTGAATACAACGGGCCACTCTTGGCAGTGCTACTGAGGTCTGGCTCTTGGAAAGCAGCACTGTGATTCAGCTGTCACTCAGCTCCCAGCAAAGGGAGCTTTGAAAAGGCGCCTCTGCTGCTCTCCTGGAGTAGCAAATATTTCCTAGGCCTGTGCTGCTGAATGGGAGAGATTGCCATTGTCCCGCTTCCCCTCTCAGGCTTGCTGGGCTTGCTCTAAATGGGCCTTTTGCAAGGGAACAATGAGCCCAGCGAAGGGTCCAGGTTGCACATGTCTGAGCAGTGAGAACACTCGAGCACTTGTTCATTGGCTCCCGTGATGTGAAAAGCTGTGCTGCCGACAGGGCAGGGGGTTTTCCAGCCACAGCTGTGGTTTGTTTTCTCTCTCAGGTTGTGCTGCTCTGGGTGTACATCTGCATGTTTCAACTAATTTCCTAGAAAATATTTTCACCCCAAGATTTACATTGGCCTCAGAAATCTGTTTCCTCTTGCAGCTGGAGCTCTGTGATGTGTTTGCAGGGAAACCCACCAGGCAGGTGGGACCCGAGTTCACATGGCTCTGCTCTGATAAACTTTAGCTTAGGTTTGGTAGAATATCCCCAAACTTGTATTGCCTCGTGGTTTTGTGGCAAAACCACGCGCACCTCTCTGATTCAAATGAATTGGAAAAGCCGTGGCTGGGGCTGACAAAGTTCACAGTGAACTTCAGGGCTGGAAGGCGTTGCTCCTCGGGAATCTGTATGGAGACAAAGGTACCATTTTCTGCCTGCACCATGGAACATTTTCTCGTTTTCCTCTGACCTTCTCATGAAACTTTCAGTGTCACAGGATTTCATGCTGCTTTTCTATCCAACTGATGTTATTCCTGCCTGGTTTCCCTGCCGCAGCTGAAATAATGATTTTTGTGTGTGCAGCATTGATTTGCAGGAATGTTTCAGTATTCTGAAGCTTTTATTTGTTGGGAAAGAGGACTAGGTGCTACCCAAGGAAGAGATGGGTTTGGTCTCCCATTGGAAGAGTTATGTTGTAGAGTAGAATACAATAAAAACTTACCACAGGGAGCCAAATATGAACATACCATGATACAATCTGGTTTTCTCATCTGAAAATCAGAAATACAGCCATAACGACCTTTGGGTCATTTTAAAAAAAGTCTTTTCGTTTTTAAACCTCACCCAGACCCCAAGTATCGTATAATATATTCACTTGCTCTAACTGCAATATTTCCTTTTTAGGGGTCATTCAGCGATGACCTAAGAATGCCTTAAGACCAGGAACGGCATTCGGTGGCTCCCAGTGTCCTTGCTCCTCCGGAGTGTGGCTGACACGATGGGCTTTGTTCCCCAGCGTTGCCTCTGTGGATGCCTGAGGGATTAGAGAATTTTTCAGTGTATATAATCTCTGCTTACATACTTCTACAAATCAATGTCAGCTTTTATTTAAAAACATTATCAGTAAAATTAGTTCTTTGTTCTTTTCAGACATTCTACAGTCCGATTTTTCTCCTGTGCTGGTCTTGCTCTAGTGCAATTTGCGCTGATGCTTTTCCTGATTTAGGCCTGTCGGAGTGAAAGGAGAATCAATGCTTCCTTTGCAAAGTGGCTCAGACTGCAGCCTGGCCACGCCACCCCGTCATCAGGAAGTTTGTAAAATTGAGGTGACCGCACCCTGGCTGCCAGTCCGGGGGTTCTGCGCTGTGGCGTGTCCTCCAAATGCCAGTGAGGAAAATCTCTTTGGAAGTTTCTGCCTTGCTCATCCCATTTACTGAAACTAAATTTCAAGAAGCTAATCGGGCAGAGAGTGCAAAAGATGAAATGTTAGAAATCAAATTAATGAAGCTGAATCACCAATTTGTGACCTAGAAGACTATTAGGAGTGATCAGAATTAATTAACTCTCCTTTACGATGCTTCAGAGGAAGCCAGCGAGCAGGGAGACAAAGGACGAGGATGGGATGTGACTACCTGGGCCGGCCCCAGCCGGGCTCCAGCACAGAGCACAAGTGGCAGAAGTGGGCAGGAGAGCTGCTGCAGTCCCTTCCCGTGTCCTGCTCTTTGTGCGTGTCCAGGGACATGTGGATGAAGCTGTGAAGAAGCAGCTCTCCTGTTATTTGTGATGGAGGTGCAGAGGAGTGGGATTTTGAATTTTCTAGTGGAACGGTACTGACAGTTCCCAGGAAAGGTCTCATCACTGCTCCCATTCCATGAATTTGTTTCTTTGGCTCAAGCTCTGTTTGCAGGTTGAGGCTGGAGGTGTCTGATGGAAAGTGGCCACCCCACACTCCGTCTCGGAATCCTGCCAGCAACCACCAGAGGCAGAGAAACCATGACGCAAAATCTTATTGGTATTTTTCTGATTTAATCAAAACTAGGATTGAGTCCTAAACACTTCTAGGGAAGGATGATACATATATCAAGCTGTAGCTTCTTCCAAAGTTTTAGACAGCTCTGGCTGATAGTTGCCAAAATAAATTGGTCATTTGGGATACTCAGTGATACGAAGTCAACCTCTTACTGAAGTGAATGTGAAAGGTGATACCTACTCTAGGAATGTTTGGGAACTTTAAAGCAAGTGAATATTTTCTTCATTCTTTTTGGGACAAATATGGAGAAAGAAGATATGTAATCATAATTATTTTCACTAACCAGAACTAGAGTGTTTCTTCTTGCATCAATAAATTCTTTTTGTACTCTAAACTGCCCGTGGGAGGAAGAATTGGTGAAGAGATGGCTCCATTTTCTTGAATAATGCATTGTTTCGTAAATGGACTGTCCGATCAGGAAATAGCCCTCTGAATATGATCAACATCGACATTGCTGGCTGGACAGCTTACAAAGGAGCATTTTGAAATTAATTTGATGATTATGAAAATGTCTTGGATCTTTTGCTGAAGGCTAAATAAACACAATTAAAATATTCTTAGTTTTCAATGTGCTTTGTTCAGTTCATTAAGTGTAACTAGAGCTTCCAGTTATCTGCATTTAGTTTTTCAAAAAATTGGAGGGTATTTTTAGAGCAATGTAAAGCTTATTGCTAATTACACCTGGGGGGAAATCTCATTAGATATTCATTTGCTTTCAGAACTTAAAACAATTCTAATGAGCTGCATTAGTTGTGATAACACTGACTGACTCTCTCTCGTCTGCTCCCCCCGGCTTGTCTGAAACAAACAAAGATTCTGTGGAGCCTGGAACTCTGCAAATGTGACCTTGGCTATCTTTGGGGCCGAGGGCAAAGAGGCGCAGTGCAGAGGACAAGGAGCGTCTGCTGCAGTCAGGGCTTGGGGCTGAAGCGGCAGGTGACCTCACAGCCAGAATGCCGGAGAAGCGGAGATGCCCTGTCCAGTCCCCGCTGCTGTGCCAGCCAGGGCCAGGCCACCTTTGCAGCCCCTCCTGCCACCTCTGCTGAAGCGATGGTTTAAGGTCTCTGAAGGCCGTAAGAGGCAGCCTGGAAAGCACCCGTGAGAGGCCTGACCTACTTTCTTCCCTACAGAATGAACCATCCCCTAGGCCATGCCTGGCCAGCTGGGTGCGCTGGGGCTGGGGAGCCCTTGGACTCAGAAGAATTCAGGAGAACCCAGAGGAGCAGCTGGCTTTCCTCTCCCATAGCTGCTGCTCACAGGAGCCTGCAGTGTAAAGCTCTCTCAGTCAGGTTGTCTGCCTGGGACAATGCCACGAAGAGCGACGAGCTTGGTTCTCAGTGCTCTGCTCCACCAGCTGCCAGAAGAGTTGCTGCCTTATCTCTGTTTCGCCTGGAGGTTGGAAGGGTTTCTGGCCAGGAACTGTCTCTGCCTTGGATGACCTAAATGCAGGACAGGGAGAGAGAAGCTGAAGGGAGGAGCTGCCTTGCCTTGCCTGGGTGGGAAGAACATGCAAGTCAGGCAGATAGAGCAGAGCCGTTTGTACTTCTTCCTGCCCTGGTACCTTTTGGATGAACTGGGCAGCCTGTGAAGAGTTCAGTCCTTGCTGGACCTAGAAATTATTTAGGGCTGGTCTTTTTATCACTCCACACTAAGCACCAGCAATGACTCAAACTCAAAAACAGCTGCCCAAATTAAGTGATGATGTTGCTCTGTTCCATTTTACAGACGTAGCATCTTTGTCCAGGGCAATGAGAACACAGAATGCAGACTGCAGCCACTCCTCATGATGGACTGTAACAAGCCCATGAAACTGTGGGCATGTGTTTAAATCAGCTCTTTCTAATCATGCGAAACAACCTAGTGGCCTGGGAAAATACCTGTTTGTGTGGCTCTGTAAGCACCGTGGGCCATTCATCTCCTCGTGCGGCGTGTGAGGAAGGAAGCTGCTTGTGCACACAGGTATCTCAGTAAGCGGCATGGCAGGAAGGTGGCTGTGAGGCGAGACACTCCTGGGAGACCAGGGAGGCTCAATGTGGGTGTAAAGTGGCACACTGAGACAGGTTTACTGCTGCTGCTGGGAGAGGCTATGAATTGAGCGGCAGGTAATGGTGTAGGAATGATCACACACAGAGCAGGATATATGGGATTCTTTGGTAATTGGGGACATTTTGGCGTTGGAGCTGAGCAGGTGAGAACAAGCTGCCAGAGTCTGCTTGTCAGCAGGAAGAAAAGGGCTGGCTGCAAAGACAGAAACTAATTTTGTTTTAATCTATTGGCTGTAGAGTAGAGAAAAGGCAAGTAGAAATATCAGGCTTGGCTACTGGCAGAGAGAATACACCTGAGTCAGAGAGGAGCTGCCTGGACCAAAGTTGTAAGTAGAAAGGTGGAAACCAGACTTTATTCCTCAAAGGATAAGAGAGCACAGAAAACGAAGCTTTCAGGGAGCTGGAGGGTGTGAAGTGGATGGTTGGTACCAAACCCCCTACTCCATAGCTCTCTTATTAGAGAGGTTAAAGGAACTGTGGGTCTAAATTGGAAAGGTTTTCACAGGCACTTCACAGAGCTGACGTGTTTTGCAGGAGATTCCTCAAAGGTGGAAGGCGGACAGCCTCCCACCATTATTTAAGGAACGACCCAGATGTGCACCAGGGTCTTGCAGGGAAGTTCGTTTCCCTTCAGGTGAAGACAAGTCTTAGAAAATGTTTTAATAGATGAAAGGTGGCCTGTTGAGAAACGCACAGCTTGACCAAAGATAGCCAGTATGGTTTCCGGAAAGGACCTTTTCTGCCTCGCTAACTTTTGGAAATTTCTTTTTTTAGAACATACACTCCTGTCGGCATAGACAAGAGGCTAAGCAGGAGTCAGGAGAGGCTTGGATCTTCAGACAGTGTTTGACAGGGTCCCGCGTCGGAGGTTAATGTCTAAAGGTGGGGAGTTGGAAAGGGGAAGAATTGGCTCACTGATTGAAAATTGGCCAGAGGACAGGAGCAGAGTGGGGAAAGGAGGCATAAATAGAAGCCTTTCAAGATGAAAGACGAGTTAATAAAGGAGCGTGTACTGTAGGAGACTGCACTGGCGGATCCTGGTCTTTCTGATAGTTACAGTGTATGAAAGACTTGGCTGAGGACATAGAAAGCAAGATTTCCTAGTTTGCAGATCACATCAGATTCGGGAGGAGTGGTGAATAATGAAGAATTCCAATGCAGGCAAAGTGGAGACCACTTCCAGGCTTTGATATGATGACAAACACAGACCTAGACAGAGCAAGACTTTTTACAGCAACATATTGAGTTACTGGTATCTAACTTCTTTTTAAAGAGTCTGGGATGGTCATTGGTTTTAATACTTCCCAGTAGGCTTTATTTCTTGCCAAGCTGCTGGAAGAGGCTCACTGAGAGTCTGCTTGTGTACATCGTAAATTTTATTTTCTGTTTTGGCTGGTAGAACTCATGATAGAACAACTGCACATGTTTGAAAGGGCAAAAGCAACTTGAATTGCAAAGGGCAGAAAATAGGACTGAATGAGCTGGTTTAGAAGGAATATATAGAGGGTCCTTTCAGGTTCAGTCCAAAGGTCAGAACAGCTCAATGACCTTGGAGAACAAACCAAACCCACCAAACCCACGCATATCGTAAAGCCCATCTGCCTCAAAATTGAAGTGGCGTTTTTCCAGCATGTCTCATTCCTGCAGTGATGAGCAGCACTGGCCAAGATGAAACCTTTTAGGAGTAAGACGATTATTCTTCAGTCACTGCACAGCTGGGAAGGCAATTCACGTGTCTGTGTGTAACCAAAGGCAGCCTGGTTGACGGTGAGGGAGCAGATCTGTCAACTGGTCCATCTTGGCTCTCTTGAATTCCAAGGATCAGTGACATTTTCCACTGTCTCGGGGTAAATACTGTGGTGGTGGAAGGAAGAGGTGTCTCTGCTCGTGCTTGAGTCAAGTTTCTCTAAGTCAGCTTCAGGTGTTTGGGAAGAACTGTTGAAAGAAAGGGAGTCTTGGAACGCAAGTGCTGCGCTGAAAGGCAGCTGCCTGCAGCCAGGCTGAACGTCACCTCGGTGCCTGCGCCGAGGCCGGGGACACCAGCATCCCCAGCCGGGGCTGGGCCTGTTTGGGGATTGCTGACATCAGCTGCATAACAGCACTGAGCTCATGGAGTGGGATGGAGTTCAGCTGTCGGAATATGGCACAGAGGCTCTCCTTGAGATGCTTTGCAGCTTCTCCCAAAATGTCTATTTTGAAAGAAAGTTAAACCTCTGAGTGTTTTACATCAATAGTGAAAGTGTCCTCATTGGGGACTTTCCCCAGACCTACTCCTCAGTGATTTATTTCTTGTCCTCCAACTAGGCTTGTGTAAATTCCTTAGGTTATTTTTTGGGTACTAATTAACTGTGCAGTAGAAATCATATTATACAACTGGTAATGAGCAAAATCTCAGACACACTCATACACCAACCAAACCTTGGCAAATTGTAATTAGCTCAGGACTTGATACTCCCTTATTCTGCATTTCATTTTTTTTTTTTTCCTGAGGAAGAAAAAGCCCTACATAATGAGCTCTTTGAACCTAAATCAAACAACATTTTCAGTGGGGACAGGTAATGAAATGTTAGTCAAACCCATTGCAATGGGCAGATCAATCACTGCCTTGTAAGATCTGAAAAGGAACTCGGAGAGAATGGTGGCAGAACGGCTCCCGCTGCAAATCTTGCAAGCCCAGCCTTTGTGGGTCACACAGGTATGGAGCCGGGAGCTCTTTCTTTCAGTCCCAGCGCGCTCGGGAAAGCGAGTTGCCGCGTTGCTGAAAGCAATGGGATTGAGACAAGAAAAGAGGCTTTCACTTTTGGATCAAGCCAGCGAATTCTCTGTGCCAAGAGGGAACCTGGAATGAGTATTAAGTCTTGCAGGAATGCTGAGGGAACTGAATATGTGTTCTTGGCCTCATGGCAACAACGAGGGAGCGTATAAAGCAAACAGTTGTGAGCTACTGAGCTCAGCTGTTCACCAGGGAGATGAACGGCTTGCTGGAGCTCCAGTTTCCACATTAGCATCATACAACAGCCTCATCTATTAGCACAGTGTGCTCTCATGCCGGAGATGCTGTTGCAGCACTGAATCACTTCCCAAGACACTAACTTTTTAGTTTCTCCTCAGCAATAAGGCTTTTTGGAAAACAAAATATTGGTCCCCCAAGAAATTCTGGTATTTCAAAAATTTTTTTTTTTTTTGTCCTAAATTGTGATAAAAATCCAAATGTTGAAATGTTGTATTAGTCAAAATATCTGAAATATTTCAGTTGGGAAAAAACCTGCAAAGTAGCATTATCAAACCATTACAAATCCCTCATACTGAAGCATTTCTTTGCAATAATTTCCAAGTGTCAGAGATGATATATAACAATAAAGTATATAGGTATATAGAGTTCAGAATGTAGGAACAAATTGTTCAGAAGTATTCCTATTTCAAGCTTTGTTGAGCTGCCCATGTTCCCAGGGAGCACTTCTGTTCCTGATGAAACAGCATTTCCTGATTTTTGACGTTTGGTCAAAAGCATTTGGAGCATCTCTGCTCAGCCTGAGTGGCTGTGATGGGGACGGGCACAGCTCTTGTCACCCAATTTGTTTAATGTTTGTTTTTGCTTCAGCTGTAACCCTGAAAGTCTCTTACTCTTGCTCTACCTTTAGCATTGTCTCTCTCTGTGTCATTACTGCATGGATTGGAAATTAAATCCAGGCTGTGACCTGTCACGCGTGTTGGAGAATTGGGTTTTGGAGCAGACAGTGGCACTGATGGGATCGATGGCTGTTTCAGAAAGTGTACTGATTCTCTTCACTGACAGGCACTTCTCACCTGGCAGTGTGCTGCTTCATTTCCTACAAGTCCATGGGACACTTTATCTGTCTGTCTGTCTGTCTGTCCATCCATTGTCCTCTAACAGGGCTGCTGAGCACTGGTGCCTGCTGAGCACACACCTTGGGTAACACCATTAATCACCTGCCTGACGAGCCTGTGCTTTGAATTGCTTGAAATACATAAAAGTGCTGCTGGTAATTTGCTTTTTCAGAGCGTTTCCCCGGATTCGGATCATTGCGGCTGAAGGTGCCCGTTCCCTGGAGACGCAAGGAGGAGCACCACCCCAAAGCACCCTCTGAGGAGGGGTTGTATCTCTGTTTTCCTCCTTTCTTGGTCACAGATCCTGGTGCAGGTTAATCCTTGAGCTGGGCACCTCCACCCTTGGTATTTCGCTGTCTGGCACACATTCTGCAAGGCACATTGATTAGTGCTCACCAAGGCGAGAGCCCAGGCTGCTCGGCCTCTGCAACAGGCCTTCCCTGACATTCAGACAGCCTCGGGGCCTTTACTATCTTTCTAAACACTTTCCTTCTCTCCTGTAGAGCTGCCTTATTACAGCAATAAAAATAACAAGGTCCCTGCAGACCTCTTTATAAAGAACAATTTAGAGCCAGGAGTAAGTGTGAGGATTGGGATGAAAATAGGCTATCACAGTGCTAATGTGATATACAGGTACGAGCCGTGTGTTATATTGGCACAGGGAGGCTGTGTGTCCCGGGAAGCAGGGACTCACTGTGGGACTGGCTTAGGTGCCTGCAGACAGACAGGAACAGCGGGTTTGACACCCACCCCATGGGAGGGTGTGTGACAGCCCGGAGTGACCGTGACAGGGTTGGAAGGGTTCCGTTAAATGTAGGGAATGCAAACACCAAAAATCGTGTAAATCTATCCAAGGACAATATTAGCGTTTAGATATGTTAGGCTGGAACAATAAATACAATATGATATCCTGGATCCCATGTTATTCCCTCATTTCTGTGGGCATTTTCAAGTCCTTTTCATGGCCTCCATCAGCAGCAGCTGGGTTGAAGAGAGACATGCAAAACAAAGGCAAAAGGGTAAAACCACTCCAGATCCCACCTCCTACGTCCAGTTTAGCCGTGTGTCTGCCCCTCTGATCTGTGTTGCTTCAGACAGCTGAGGAGACACACGCACAAAGCGATGGCGAATCAGCTACTGAGCTTGCCCAGGGCAAAGCAGAGGGTTAAACGGCTGGCAGAGGTAGCAAGAAAAAGTAATTGAAGTTTTTGCTGGTGGTCTGGGGAGAGAGGAAAGGAGAACAGAGTGGTGTCCCTTATGGAAGAGGTATTTCTGAACTGAGAACCTGCTGGTGGTGGAACTGCTGTTTTCTTCCAAAGGTCAAAAATCCCAACTGGAACACGGAGCAAAAGAATGGGCTCAGCTGCAGCAGGGGCAAGGCCAGCCACACCATGGAGACAAAAGGCAGGAACACTGCAGAAAATGAAAGGGTTTTATTCCCATCTCCTGCTTCATTTCAAATGGAGGGTAAAGACGAATCAGGCTAGGATTCCTGAGGAGGATTTCAGGCATGTACATTGCATGCACTTCTGTCAGGAGGGGAGCAGTTTGAAGGATGACTTGTGTTACTGGCACTAGCACAATATCACCGTATTATCTTTATTTTTTTTGAAAACACCCTGTGTGCATTGCAAGGCATGTGAAAGCACAGCAGCTCCAGACATCAGTGAGGTGGAGCAGATAGAATTATAAAGGCTTATTAACAAAAGGTTGATGTATGAATCACAGTCACATGTTTTTCTTCTCCTGCTTTACACAGAATTTTTTAAAATTTTATGTTGTTTTTCAGAGGAAGTGAGAGGTGTTCCTCTGCTTGCACAGAAATTTTGAGGACCTGCTGCAGGGCTGTTTCATTTTGTGGCCCTTTCTTCCAAAGTGGTTGCCTTCCAATACCTCTCAGTGTGAATGGCTCCTGCTCTGCCTGGCAGCTGGAGCAGAAAGTGCTCCAAGCACGGGAGCCCCGACAAGGGGGCTCTTCTACTGACTTCCACTGAGGTGTGCTAGATTCCAGTGTTTGCTCTGCAGCTCAGGAGAGCAGGCTCTGCTGGGCAGGAGGAGCTGCCCAGCGCTGGGATTTCCTGTGCAATACCTGCCCTGCCGGCAGTTTGAAACAGAGCACGATGAAGATCCTGGAAAACCCAGAATGGCTTTACCTGGAAACCTCATTAAAGGGAAATGAAATTGCTTTTGCTCTAACCGCACTCAGTGATAGCTGTAGCAGCTTGGCCTGTCACTTCCTGTTGCTACCCCGCTCACAGGGCTTTGCTCGCCTCAAGAGCTTGCACTGCTGTGAGACTGCGCCCAGAACCTCTGACACTCACCTGTCCCACATCTTCCATATCCAGGTGATTCAAAGCCAATCCTAGTGTGGCAGCTGCATGAACATAGGAGAGCATTGAAGCCTGTTGCTTTAATTTTTAAAGTGTAATGAGAAATTACAATCCAAACTAAGGAATTCAAAGCTGAAACTGCACTTTTCTAGGGGGGCTGTAAGCCCTGGTGACACAGGGGCAAATCTTGCCCCAGCACAACTGCCAGAGTCTCAAACAGACCCTGGAGGCGTTGCATAACTTTATATTAAAAATTATTAAAGTGAGGAAGGTTTTTTGTCACTGACTATAGCTGAAGGAGAAAAATTGTGTTAGAGAGGAGGTGCAGTTTGCCATTGTCTGGTGGGGTTCTCAGAGCCACGTGCTTGGTGAACATCTGGCCTGAAGGCTGTTGTGGGGATGGAGGAGGGAGCAGGAGGGGAGTGAAGTGAGGCAGCAGGATAAGGCTTTGTTTGAAGGCTTTGAAATGCAGGTGTACATAATGCTGAAAAAGCAGAATGAATGTAACCTATTTTGTGGCTTTTTGATGTCTAACTTAGCTGCCAGTTCTGGTAACAGCTTTGTAGGTAGCTGTCTTACAACAGGAGGGTGTTGTTGTCGCTGTCCTGCGCGTGCTCCCATGGGAAGAGGGCTTGCTCCCACCACGCTGCTGAAGAGCAGAGGCCCCTGTCTCACCCAGCGAGCCCCAGCACAGCCTCAGCAGCCAGGGCTCACTTAGAGCCCTTCTTCCAGCAGCAGCCTTTGTGTCTCAGAGACCTCCTGCCTAGAAATGCCCCAAAGGGCTGAACGTCAGCTGGATGGCCAGAGGGATGTTTTAGCTGAAGGGCTGAGCAGTGTTTGCCAGGGGAACAGCTCTGCGGGCGCTGAGCTCCGCTGTGGCAGCAGCCTCTGCCCCGCTGACCCAGCAAGTTGAATGGGCACGGCGTTCACAGGCCCTGTCCTCCTGGTCCCACCGTTGGCCACATACCTGGGCAGCTGAGGCCAGGGGGAACAGAGTCCTGATTTTGTTTGGCTCAGTACTACTCCATTCCATCCTCTTGTTTTTGTCCGGGCTCATTCCTTGGCTCCTCTAAGATGTAACTTGGCAGGAGCACAATGCCCAGTGCACACACTTGGCAGCCCAGCTCCTGCTCCGTGGCTTGAGTGTTGCTAAATGAATGATGCAACTGACTTCTGAATCCAGGCCTCTCTTGCATATTAAGTTACTGCTGCCTCCTCAATATGTTTTTCTGTGCTACAGGCAAGTCCCTCTGGTCTTTCTTTCTGCTTTAGTGAGGATTATCTGCCCCATATAAAAAGCCTACCAGAGCTGTCCAACATTTGGGCTGGTCCCAAAGAAACTTAAGGACCCGCAGGGCAATGTTTAAAAATATAAAACAATGACTTTCTGTGCTATCCTCTGCAAAGCCTCCTGCCGACCAGCTGACTTGTACTCCCGGCAGGCACCCTACAGCCCCCAGCTCTCCCACCGCTCCTCAGCAGGACACGTAACACGCCAGGCTGTGGCCAGCAACACCTCATTCATCGATGGCTCGGGGCGAGCGTGCAGCTCTGCTCCGTGCCTGCTCTGGGAAGGGGCGGATGCCGGGAGCCCCCTGGCAGAGTCTCCTCCTCGACTCGTTCGAGGCTTGCGAGCACGAGATTGCTGTAATATTGAGCAAGGTTTTCCAACACATGCTTTTCTCTGGCAAATCGCCACCCACAGTGCCGTGTGCCAACATAACACTTTGACTTAAAGAGGGAAAACTGCCAGATAAATGTTTTAGTTGCAGGCCTGTTTCATTGTTGAATTCTAAAATCTTGGCGAAAGCCTTTGCCAGTGGATGGGGAAGCAGCCTTGCTGCCGATGCTGGTGAATAGGGACTAAAGCAAATGTGTTCAGGGATGACATTTGGTGGACATCACCCGCCAGCTAATTACGCTCTGTTCCCTGTTTCCGCACCAAAGGCACGCAGAGCGGATCAGGGACAATGGAGTGAGGGACCCTTTAATTGTCCAGTGGTTGGCAAGCAGGAGATTTCTTGTGATTTTGAGGAACTTAGCAGTGACTTGGGGGCGTTTCCTGAGCCTGCAGATTGCTTGCTCAGTGAGGTGCTGGTCTTTCATGGTTAGGGGGTATGTCCCTGGTACCAAGCAGCATTTCACCGGGGCAGAACAGTACTAGACTAAAGGAAAATTTCATTGCATGTGAGTGCCTGGGACAGAAGTGAAACACAGCTCTGCTCCCTCTGCTCCATGCTGGAACCCATCTGAGGGGGAGTTGCCACCCCTGGGCTCTGTTAGCCACATGCAGCCTCTCGGGCTACCCTGGGCACAGAGGAAGCGGGGGTGTGTGCACAATCCAGGCACGCTGTCCTCAGCAGATCCTTCTCAAACAGCAAGGATTGATGCTCCTGTGCTTCCCTCTGCCTGGATCTACAAGCACAGAGCTGTCAGAACAATCTGTGCTCTTCTGCCCCAGACCCAGAGAACCAGAGGATTCGCAAAATGTCAGGGTTAAGCAATAGGAAGGAAAAGGCTGAACTTCCCTGTGAAAGCACCACTTGCAACAGAAAAAATTACAATAATTGTTGTTTTCTAGAGAAACCCATGTTTGCATGACCTATATCTTCCAGGGTAGCCACAAACACGGCTTTTCTTCATCAGGGATCATTTATTTTGTTTTCAGATCATTGTCTGCACTAATTGTCTTAAACAAGAGTAACTTCCTTTCTCTTTATTCCCTAGTGGTCTTGATAGGTTTTAATTACCTTTAGGTGGTTCTCTGTATAATTGCACATCAAGTTCATTAATGATCACAATATGTTCACCTAATAGGTTTCCATTAAAATCCAATGGGTTCCCATCAAAATGAGTTATGGGAACTGACAGAAAACTCACTAAAATCCCAGTGTCTTTAGTTACAGTGAATTAAACATTGTGTCTATTAAGAAAGATAAAAAACAAATGTCAAGACAAAAAAAATCATCTCACAAATTGATAAATTTATCTGTACAGAGTTCTGCAGAAACTAGCAAAAGGCTCTTACTGCTTTAGGGCCAGTTAAGCAGTGAGGTTTTGCCACCTTGACCACTTCATAAAAGTTCAGCTAAAAGAGCAGAGAAGAAAAAGCTGACTTCATTCCTCAGTTGTGGAGGAACAGAGGAGTCTGCATCCCTTGCTGATCTCACTTCAGGCAGCTGGGTGAGAGAACGAAGGGCAAGGCCAGAGCACATGGATTGGAGCCGTTCTGGGCCCTCCTTCTGTCCCTGCACCTTCCACTGCCGGCAGGTCCTGCCTCTCTCATTTGCTCCATCCCCTCTCGCTTTCCCTCGCTGTAGTAACCTCCTGAGGCCCTGCAGGGAACTGGAGGAGCTATTTTTCCATTCTGCTCTCTTGACCCTTGATCTCTTCAGTGACTGGCAGCCCAGGTGCTTTCCAGAGATGGTTGGAAAGGAGAGGTCATTCCTGCATTTTAACTAGGAATGTTTCAGGGCTGCGAGGTGATGTCAGCCCTGGGGCTGTTTGTATCCTCTCATTCCATCAGGATCTTGTAGGCTAAGAGCATCTTTGAGCTGACAAAGTGCCCGGGACAAACCTTTTCATCTGTACCTGAGCTGCCCCTGCAGTGCTGAGCCCCATTGAGTGCTTCTTCTGCTACGTATGGGCTTCTGCTACAGCAAGCAGGACTTCAGAGAAAAAATCAAACTGCTCTAAATTCCAGTAAGCAAATCTGTGACTCTTCATGGCAACTCCACATTATTCCCAGGTTGTTTGCTATTTTCTCTGTTCTTCCTTCCCTGCTGCCTTCATTATCACGCTGAATATCACCAGGGCAGCATGACAAGAATCTAGAGAGACACATTATTAGGACAGCCGTGTTCATACCTCTGAACTGCAGCATTTGTTAACAATTCTGAGCTTGAAGAGGAGGAGGATGGCAAAATCTGCTTTTCCAAATTAGAAATATGTATTTTAACAGTGTGTCTGAGCAAGGTACATATTCCAGTGGCTAACAGTAACCATTCAGGGACCTCTGTATTGCTCTGGCACATTGAAGGCCCCTTGGAGTGACACAGACTTGGCAGGGGAGTGTCAGATGTGCCCCTCCAGGTGTCCCACGCGGGGCGTCTGCAGGGTGACCCTTCCCTGCTCTTTGCACTGTGGGTCCTGTCTCCTGTGCCCAGGCAGCGCTGGCCCCGCACAGCAGGGACAGGGCACTGCAGAGCTCTGCGTACCCAGGACGGTTCTGGCAGACAGAACCTCAGCAGCAGCGCTGACCAACAAACGTCAAACGAGGAGCACACGGGGAGCACAGCAGCCCCTGCCCCGAGCCTGCAGCTGGGCTGCCGGGGGCCGCACGGGAACTGCAGTGGCTGGAACTTCAGGCAGGGATGGTCAAGGCTGGGATGTGGAGACTTTAATGGGACCTTATGTGACATGTCAAAGGACTCAATCTGTGGTGAGTTCAGCTCTCATTTTGTTGCCATGGCGGTTGTCTGCCTGCCCATGTTAGTTTGCCGTGAGCGCAGAGGGCGGCACCTGCCCGTGTGCACGGACAGCTTCGGTCTGCGAGCAGACTGCCTCACTCTGGTCCTGCAGGGAGACTGGCTGCCCTGCCCGGAGAAACAGAGCTTGGGACAGGAAATCTGGGCATTACTTTTCCTCTTTTAACTCCCTTGTGTGTCTAAGTTAGGAACGCAGAGCTGCCGGACACAGACCTTCCTTTCCTGTTCCAGCCAAGTGCCAGCAGCCTTTCAGGGGTTCCCAATGCCCTCAGCAGGAGACAGAAAGTGAACGGAACTGGCTTCCTGCCACAGCAAAGCTTTTGTGCCTGTTTCAGGCAGCTTCCTATAGTTCCCTTGGTGCCAAGAGGGGAACCAGAGGAAGTTCCTACAGACAGAAATGTGTTATTACTATTTCCTGTTATGAAAAGCCACCAATGCAACAAATCGTAGTGGTTTCATTTGTTTATCTCAAAATGAACTAAGAAACTTAATTTTTTTTTTGTCACGTGTAATTAACTTATGATTTTTCTCTGCAGTTGCTGGAGGTAATTTAGCATTCTAATTAGCTCTAAGCTACAAACACATGCCTGACCTTGGAAAGAAACAAAAAACTGTTTTCTGGCACTTACAAGTAAATAAAATAGTCCTCTTCTTCTCTTGCCACCATCTTTTATTTAGTGCTGCTAAAAGGTACCAGAATGTCAGCCCTGGAGATTGATTCTCCTTCCGTGTCTGTTCCCGAGGAGCCGAGTGCTGCTCAAGTGCAGCAGGTTCCTGCGCCGTGCTGGCCTTACCTGCTTATTACACGCAGTCACGTCTCAAAGAGCATCTCTAAGAGAAGGCAGCGAGGGCAGGACATGCAGGGCAGCCTGAGGTTTGCAGAGCTGCCTTCTCCCCTCCTCATTCCTTCTTTTTCCGTGCCCTTCTCCTCATTCTTTGGCTGCAGATGTTTCCAAGCCATCCTGATTGCACTGGTCTCCAGTTGGTCACATTTTTTGTTGACTGGCGCTTTTTTTTCTTTCCAGGAACACATGTGCTTTGCTTTCTCTCCAACTCTGTCACTTTTTTTTTTAACTCAAACAAAATGTAGGGAAGCAAACACCTCTTTGAAAATACTTTCAGTCATTTGATATGATACTGTCTGAGAAACGCTGAAACCATTCCAGGGCTCCAAGAGAGCAGCCTGCGGTGGTGTCAAGGAGAGTTTTACAGCACGTGCAGCTGGGTGCACGGCTCCTGTTACAGCCCGTCAAGGCTGGTGCGTCCAGCCCCGCTCCGCTCGCTGCCGCTGGCTGTTCCGGCAGGGATCTGCGCTGCACCGCCTGGGGCCGCCTTTCAGGGCACGGGACAGGGCGTGCACATCGTGCCATTGCTTGCCCAGCCTGGCTGCCTGATAATCCCTATCCCATCCCGGCCATCTCATCTCAGCTTGCATGCAGTATTTTATACATTTGAAGCACTAATATGGGCCAGACAGTGAACAGCCCCACGGGGTCCTTGCCAAAGCTGGGATCAGAGCACTGCTGAGAGTCTGTGGGTGCAGCTGGCCTCAGCGCAGTCCAGCTCATTCACATCAGCTGAGCCTGGAGTACTTGGGACACGGTGGGCTTGGCTTCAGACCTGGGGAACGGGGACATGGAGAGGTGGCCTTGCAGGGTTTGTGGTTTCAGGGAACACAAGGCACCTCCTGGCTGCGACAGGAGTTGTGAGTGCTCAGCACTTCTTAAAACCAGACCTGGTATCTGCCTTAACACACCCAGTCACACGGGACTGTGTCCTGCCCCACGGGAAACTGCACTCAGCTCTGACATGGCTGAAGAGAGACAAAATATTTATCATGAGGAAGAATATTGCTTTGTCAAGAGAGACTCCTGTGCAGCACAGACCAAATTAGGTAGGTGTGAAAGCTGCACACAGGAAGGCTGAGCTGTGCTGCAGTGCCTGACTTCTCCGGATACTGCACGAGAAGGGAAAGCTGTACAACATGTGTGTGGAGCCGCAGCTCTGCTCCATTTTTTATGGAAAAGCTCAGGTGTTGTTCAAGATCAGTCGTGAGATCTTGTTTGACACATATGACTGCCAGACCAGAGAGGAAAGATTATGTTTTCCTATTAACAGTTCTTGGCAAGCTCCAGATTTTTCAACTTTTCATAGTTTGCAGAAGTGCCAAGAATGGAGGCAAACAAAAGGTGAAAAATATTTCATTCATCCTGTGAACAGTGAGTTCAGGGACAGCCGTTATTAATTGAGTCAAGTGCAGAGCTCTGGATCCAACCCTGGGCAGGAATGCTCTCTTTTGAGACCTGCCTCCTTTGGATCTTTGAAAAGAAGAAGAATGCTCTCTGCATGTGAAAGCAGTAAGTGGGATGGAGCAAATGCAGGGACAATTTAGTGAAACTCTGCTTTCTTGTCAAATTGAGCAGAAGATGTAAGTTTGTACATACCAGAACGGAAAGGCACTTGCACTCCAGAAAACAGTTCATCAATTTCCTTGTGCTCCACACTCTCTCTATGCTGCCCACAGCAGAGAACCCCTTTTTATTGCCAAGGGGAACAACCATATCTTCATTAACCTTCCCTCATTTCAGCACTGAGGCGGTTTCCACTACTGTGACAAGTCTTGCAGAGAGACGATGTTCTGCAAAACAGGAGTCTCAAGATAACAAGAGTCTTCTTTATACAAATTACACTTGGAATTCGGCAAAATTATTGTATGGGTCAAAAACTTACCAGGGAAAAAAAAGGGTTTTGGCGTCTCTCTCTGGATTGTCTCATTCCTCCCGTAGAATGCTGAGTTTACAAACACCCGATGGTTCTGGGCCGGGTACCCAAACCGGCTCCTGAGACCCGAATTGCCCCTGCTGCAGCGGCAGAGGAACTCACAGCCTGGGCAGCACCACTGGCTGCTCTCCCTGGCAGCTGCTGCTGGGAATTCGGCACTACAGCTTAAGCAACACTTTACATTGTTGTGGTAACATTCAGCAATACAAGAGCTTTGTTTGGCTTGAAAGGCACAGGTGCAAACTGATGGGGATTTCAAACCTTTGTGAGCAAAATGCTTCTTCCTCTCCCAGCCTTGATACATCAGACGAGTTCCAGCCTTCAAAAGGAAAAGGTATCAACAGGCACGAACTGCACCCCGGCGCAGGAGAAGCGGCTCTGCTGAGCAGTGCGTTTCTGTGGAGTGATTTAGGGAATCTCTCTGTGTACAACTTGTGAACTCTGGCTGAGGTTACGGAACTGCTGCATGAATGTTTCAAAGTATGTTGTTCCACATGTCACGTACCTTTCAGATCAAGCATAATGGAGGTCCCTTATGTGTGAATAGGTCCCACTAATATGACAAAAAGGAGGGTTGCAGCCTAGGCAGCGCCTCAGATGATTCTGTCAGAGCTGGAAGGACTGGAGAGCCAAATAGGATGTAGTGCTGGGCTTAACCACAGCAGAATCTGAGAAGTTAGGGAAGAATTCAGACTCCCTCCTGCACAGAGGGAGCATGATCAGAAACACAGTGAAGGGATAATGCTTTCATCTGGTGGAGAATGGTGTGTCCTTTGCAACCCTTGGACCAGCCACATTGAAGGATAACATTTGCATAGGAGAGGAAGAAAGAACTAAAGATAATTCCTTGTCCTTTGGAATGAGGAGCTATTTTCTGCTGTCTCCAAACACTGTTTCTCAAGCATGCCTCTTGATGGCTTTCAACAAGCCACTGAGTTATTTTACATACTTGAAAAGCATTCCTGAAAGCCACTTTTCAGTTGCACACATCATTTTTGAGATGATTTAATTTCCGCGGGCTCATGGTAGGCTGCCATGGGCACAGAGAGCTTCAAGGAGCAAGGTGTTGAAGAAGCGGACCGGCTTCTCTGAAGGAAACAGTCCTTGAAGTACTTCAGTTCTGAGAGCCTCTCTTATCCAGTGGTGAGTACTGCTGGGAGTAATCAGCAGAGCTCATAGCGTGTGCTCGGGGAAAGATTTTGCCTGATTTTCCATGTAAATCCAGGTCCAGCTGGTAACAGAAGATGAACACACTATGGAATGAGACCCTCAGGTGCAAATGGCGAAATGGGTGTTCTGTTCCCAGCGTAGGTGACACTCACACAAAGTGAAGGTGAGCACAGGCATCCAGGGCTCCTTGGAGAGCTCCTTGGAGAGCTCCTTGGAGAGCTCCTCTCCAGCGAACAGACCTGTCTGGTTTCTGCTGTGGGAAGGAAACCGGGTGGCAGGAGCTCAGCTGGCCACTAGAGAAGGACCAGTGTGCACAGGCAGGATGGCTCTGCAGGGTGCAGGAAGGCAGCCAGGGCATCCAGTCTGGGATGCCAGCTCTGGCAATCGGCACTTCCCAGGGAGCAGCCTGGCCCTGCCAGAGCAGCGTGGTGCAGGGCTGTGCGGTGCAGAGCCACCTCTGAGTGTGCTCACACGGGAGCTGCAGCTCCCACTCCAGTGGAACCTGTTCTCTGTGCCCTGCTGGGGCTCAGCGAGGACAGAGCCCAGCCCGGGGAGCTGGGTAAACGCGAGGGGCTGAGGGCACCACGCTCCGAGGGCAGCAGCTGCACAGAACTGGGCTGCTTAAATCCTGCCCAGCGCTCCTGCCACCGAGCCCACTTAGTCACTGCAGTGACTGCAGTGCAGGCAAGCCCCATTAGGAATAATGCATAAAGGTTAATGAAATACTTGTAGCTATTTTAATAAGTGATTAATCTTTCATTACACACTGTTACACAGTCCAGCAGAGCAATAGATTGCTTTTAATTGTAGCTTATCATTATCTATGGTAACTTGCACTGATGTGCTGGTAACCATTTTGAACACATGCTGCTTATATATATAACAGGCCAACCACTCCAATTCATTATTTATTAATGCCCTTTAAGCTGTGTAAAACTGGGACTGTAACATGAAGCACAACCAGGGCAGGTTTGCAAAGTGTCTGTGATGTGGCAGGACTGGCTGGGAACGCCTGGAAGGGCAGCAGGGACTCACACAGCTGCTGCAGGGGAGGGGAGCAGTGGGGCTGGAGGTGTTACAGCACTTTGGGAAATCAGGAGTGCTGCCATGCCTATGTGGGAAATGTCCAGCTCAACCCGTGTGCCCTTCCCTGCTGAATCCCTGCTGAACAGCTGACCTGGGTCAGCCCTAGCAGACAGTGGCTGAACTTTAGACCCCACTGTGGGCATTGGCCACTGCTGGAGATGGGACGCTGGCTCAGTGAACCTCTGCTGTGCTCACACACAGCTCTGCACCTGCACCAAAACCTGCCAGGGCAGCAAGGGAGTGTCTGTGGAGGCTCCTGCGAGCACCCTGCTGCGTCTCTGTCGTGGTTTGCTGCGTTTCCAACCGCAGCGGCAGTTCAAGGATGTGTGACACAGAAGGAGCCCCTCTGCCAGGGAGGTAAGGGACTCTCCCTTATGCTCATGGTTGGATGCAGGCTCCCACTCTTCCGCTTTCAGTGGTGCCTGCGATTTGCCTAGCAGCCCCTTTGGTTTCAAAACGTAGACCAGTGATTTGGATTTACACACTGCCTGGGGTTTGTGTGGCTGTTCTTGCAGTGCCAACACGTGTGTTCAGCTTTTAGGTCTCTGTGCACACAGAGCAGCTCTTCTCGTTGTTAGCTCTGCTTGAATAGAAGCTGGTGAAGAAACCTCGGAGCATGAGTCACCCTCTCACTTTCTGGGTCTTGAAGTCACTTCTTAGAAAATGAAATGGGGAGATACTGTTGCGTCCCTCTGATAATTGTCGACAAAGAGGGGGATGTGAGTAACGATCTAATTTTATCACGTTGTGGTTTAAAGAGGCACCAGGCTGATTGCAGGGCTGCAGTTAGAGTTGGCAGGCACAGGGCATCTGACACAGTCCTCACCAGCTCTGAGGCAAGATGGAAAACAGAGCATGAAGGGGACACTCGGCTCAGGGTGCTCATGGATCCCTCAGGGAAATATGGGGTGTTCCAGGGCCAAGCAATCCGGTTACTCTGACCTCACTGGGCCTCAGTGAATGCCAAAGGGGTCATTAGCTCTTCGGAAAACTCCCTGTTTTCAGAGCAGTGTTGCTGAGTGGTCCCTTTCCGTGTAACCCTGTGTCTCACACTGACTCCCCTTACCTGTTACTCTCCAGCTTTGGTATTGTACCTGGCTGGATGGGCTGGAATTTGCCACATGATCCTTAAAAGCATTGAAGAAATGACCCAAAATGCCAGTTTATCCGTCAGGATTACTTCCATGTGTTTGTTCCAAGCCCAGTTCCTGCCACTTTGCAATCCCAAGGGTTTGTGGAGATGAGGATTCCTATGGAGTGGGTAGTCCTCGTCCTGTTGAAGAGTCTGTCTGTTTAAACAGCAAAAATTTTCTTGAAGTAGCAACATCAGTGGGCAGAAAAAATGTGCAAGAGGTTTGGTTTGCTGCAGCTTTCCTGAGGAACGAGGATGTGAGTCAGCTGTAAATAAAGAATTTACAGGGACGCTCACCTTGGGGCAAATGTCCTACCCAAGGATGCTGAGCTGGGACAGGTGGAGACAGCAGAGTGAGGAGCAAGGACACTGGAACCTGTAAAACCAAATTACAGCTCTGCCTTAAGAGCAGCATTACTGACACATTCCTCCTCCTTCAGACTGACTCCCGGTCGCACAACCCTCCTGCTCCTGCAGCAGTTTGATGAGGCTGTTTGTTACTCACCCCATCTCAGCGTGTTCTTTTCCTCATGTCATCCTGCAATTTACTGCTTTTGAGAAACCACAGACTGATGTGGTGCTAAAAACAAGGGCAACACCTCAGGTGGCGAGAGTGAGCCAAGGGAAGGATTTCCTTTTTTCTGGAGCGGGAGAGAAAGCAGGTCCAATTCAGCACACAAAGAACACTTTAGATCTAAGAGAATAAGATGCAAAAGAAATTTTTGTTATTTCAGGATCGTGGACCCAGTTCTAGACCTTGTCTGAGCATCTACTGAGTCCTGAAATTACCCTAGGAAGCCTTTCCTGTTGATCCTGGGTCCCATCGGGCAGTTCTCACAGTTTCCCCAAACATCTTTGTTTGATGTTTCATTCAATATCTGCAGATAGGTCTCATTTTCATGCTGGAAGGTGCCACATGGAGGACAAAAAATGGCAGCATACACAGAGAAAATGACCTCCCAGACAGGCACCCACCTCTCTCCTGAGCTGGGCCTCAGGGTTTAGGTGCAAACGAGAAGCACCAGGGTCTCACCACCCCCTCCAAGTAACATTAAGTATCAGTAATGGAAGTGCTTACAGATACCCTGTACAATTCAACCCTTATCTTTTATTTATAGCTGACAAAGCTCAGAGAAGGAAAAATATCATCATACTTTAAATAATAGAAGGTAGAGGTATTAAAACTACCCAGGCAGTTACAGTAGTTGCAGAAATGTCTCCCAGCAGACCTGACTGTGTGTACACCGACTGCATTTTTAATTTTTAAAACATATTTCTTTCAAAATTATTCAGCAATACAAGAAAGCCACTTTTATGGGGTGATAAATTACTGTAATAAAGTGTCTTTTGTCCAAGCATACAGACAGAAAGCCGTTGCAGGCAGCAGAGACAGGCGTTAGCCCCCAGAGAGCCCAGACCCATAAGCACAGGAGCATGTTGATTTGTCTCACATGTTTTTAATTACTTTTAGAGCATCCTATCTGCTTTTTAACTGCAATTTTGCTCTCGGTTACCATTTATGTGAAGGTTTGATTTCTCTGTGAGTTTTGAATGCAGTATTAGACCTTTGCACTGGTTCTGGAGAGCTCTGCTGCCCCTTCCCTGCAGCCCAAGCTAAACGGCACGGTACCTGTCATTTATGTGCAATTAGAAATACTTTGATAAGATTTATAGTCCTCTGAAACTTTAGAAACTTCTTGCACGTATTAACTGAACACGGAATCCTGAGTGATAATTAGGGGTCTGATCCAGCTCCCTCCAGGGCCGTGGGTTTTTATCCCAGCTCCATCCGTGGCTGTAGCAGGCTGCTGGAGACTGCAGCTGCCGCTGGAGTCACTCGGGTCTCAGTGGCCCGAGCACCGATGGACGCAGGACTTTTCCTTGTCCCTGCGGGCAGGAGTGTCAATCTCGCACCCTTCGCATCCCGATTAATCACCAGCATTGTTACAGGCAGAGTGGCTTTAACCCCACTCCTATATATACCTATAGCCATGTTCTGCACGTAATTCTTGCCCCCAAAGCTATGGCGTTTGAACTTCACAGAATAAAGTACATTTAATTGGACCTATTATTTTCTTGCAGAGGCAAAGCCTTTCAGATCAGGCTTCAGCCTCTCTGTGCCAATGAAAATACACATGCCTAATTATTTCCATTTTTCAAAGAACCTCAAAGGCAGCTGATGAAAGGAACCTTTTGCAAAAGCTCACAGCAAACAGAGTGAAGTCACCTAATGTGCAGCGAGAGGAAGCAGTGATCTCCTCCTGCGTGCGCGGGGCCGGCGACGCTCCGCAGTGCCTTGAAAGAGGGTGTCTGGCTGTTGCTCTGGAAAAGGAGATTGCTGGGAAATGGCTGAATTAATGTCACCAAAGAGGGTTTTTTGGAGTTTAGAGCTTTTAGGGCATCACGTCTTTTGGAATAGGACAAAATGCCTTACCCTGCTGCTGACACCTGTGCTCACAAGTGGCACAGTCCACTGCCCAGATTGTTCAGGTGTGTTTCGTCCCCAATTTGAGAACAATTCTCTTCAATTGTAATTTTTATCCTAACGTCTTTGGCTCCACTGACAATGTACTTTTCCTTCTTTGGGTGTTGTGCACAGAGTGAGTAGGAATTTGCTGTTGCTCTGAAAAGCTCATGGTTTAATGAGCAGCTCTGTAGTTATCAGCAGAGGGGTGGGTGAGCAGTGGTTCTGCAGAGTTCCTCCCCCTCGTCCCAGCATTGCCCCAGCAGTCCAGCAGCCCCAAGACCACCCTCCCCAGGCAGTCGGAGGGTCTGTAACCCTCAGCTGGCACCTGCTGGCCTTGGATGTGTGTGAGCTGAGACTCTGTGCTTTTCTCTTTGGGAGCCAGGTGCTGTCATTTGAAAAGTAACACGCGTTTCCTGCACTTAGTATAGAGGCTGAAAACCATTCCCTCTCATTTTTATCCTGCTCAGCTTTTAACACACTCCCGTCTCTTCAAGCATGGCATTCCCGCTTTGTGCTCTGTGCTGCGGCTGCCGGGCCGTGGTTCCACCCAGGCACCGAGGAGCCCTCTCGGCCCTGCCGCTCCTGAGCCGTGCATTCGCTGCCCTGATGGTCCGGACGCGCTGTCGCTGATCGGTGACTGGGAAATCCGGGAGCAGCCTGACAAGGCGCTGCCGGCTCCCCGAGGAGTCTCGGCAGGTCAGGGATCCCTGTGTGTGCCCACGGCCACCTCAGCACAGCCTCTGTCCCTGGGCATCCCCTCCTGCAAAGGCAGCGCCGTGGAGGGCAGGGGCACGGCGATCTGCTGCCCTCCCTGCCGGGGCACAGCCGGACGGCTTTGGGCACAGCTCAGCAGTGGGAGCGTTTCCCCAGCCAGGCGGACGGGCAGGGAGCAGGATCCACGGAGCTGCCCGGCTCCGGAGGGAGAAGGGAGCAGCTGGGAACTCAGGGCCTCCTGCATTTTTTCATACAAAAGAGAGGAGGAACAGCTCCTGTTCAGCTCTCCACGGCCACCAGTTTGCTCCACTTGGCTTCTGCGTGTGTTCCTTGTAGCTGCTCCCTCTTCTCTTTGGCTGTCAATGGAAGATTGATGCAGCCCAAAAGCTTTTGTCCCCCATCCTTCAAGGATAGTGTTTATTATGAATTTATCAGCCTCAGAGGGCTTTGTTTAGGCCCAGACAAAGAGGTTTGTAACAACAGAACTTACTTGAAACAAAGGCTGAACTCAGATTAAAACTGTTCTGGGTTTTTTGCTCAGCCTGCAATCATTTGCTCAAGTTTTACTGACTTTGTCTTGTCTATCTGAGGATGTTTTTTCATCTGGACTTAAGCCCAGCTGGACATAAGAACATACTCAGAGCTAAATATGAGTTAAATTACTGTGCTGAATCAGGGCTTTTCTTCTTTCTGAGTTACTTTGCTGTGAATGCATTTTTGGCGCACATGAATATCAACTGTAGCTGTTATGCTAATAAAGTTGAACCTCCAGATTTTAATATTCTATATTTCTTTTCATTCTACATGGAGACGGTGATGACTTCTTTTGTATCTGAGATTTACATGCAGTCCCATATTTTAACAGTGACACATAATTTACATGTGATTAGATCAAAGTATTTACTTCCATGAGTTTTAAAACAACAAAATCTGATATTGAATATGCCTATTTTCCACACCTTTTAAGTGAATACAGAATAGAAATAGCAGCTTGAAGCAGCAGAAATTTCAAGAGATCTGAGTTTAAGAGAGAGGTTTCGCTGCACTCTCCTCCTTTCAACTGCTGCTGTCATGGCTGGGGAGTGAAAGTGGCAATGTTTTTAGAAATGTTTCATGAAATATTTTATAAGTGCAGTTTAAATTACTTTTTAAGTTGGGTAATCTGCCGAAGCTTTACCTTGTTAACAGAGAAGGAGAAATTGCTGCAGAACTGAGTGGTGCACTGGGGAAATGGGAGAGCAATTCCTGCCGTGAACCCACTGTGCTTCCCAGAGAGAGAGTGTTCCAGCGTCTCTGAGCTGTGCCCGGGAGCAGCCCTAGCTGGAGGAGATGAGCATGGGAAATAGGAGTACATCTGCAAGGAAAGGAACCCGGCAGCGTGCCCTCCCACATGGGGTCCCCATTCCTTTGGCAGCGTCACTGCTGAGCCATGGGTGTCCTGTGCTGTCCGTTTCCAGTCCAATACAACTGCAGAAATCCAGAGTTCCTGAGCCTGCTTTTCCCGAAACTCTGTACTTAAGCCCCCTTTCTGCCAGGTGGGTGAATTGTCCTGGTGGTTTTTATCAAGTTCCCTGTGTGTCTTTCGTTCAATTCTGGCTGAGCGAGTCCTGCAGGGATCACAACTGGGTGTGCCCGGACTGCCCCGTCCCCCCTGCGCTGGGCACGCACAGCTCCGCCTCGTACCGGCGTGCAGAGCTCGGGGCTGCCCTGCGGAGCTCACGGTTACCCTGCAGAGCTCACGGTTACCCTGCAGAGCTCACGGTTACCCTGCAGAGCTCGGGGCTGCCCTGCAGAGCTCACGGTTACCCTGCAGAACTGACGGCTGCCCTGCAGAGCTCAGGGTTACCCTGCAGAACTGACGGCTGCCCTGCAGAGCTCAGGGTTACCCTGCAGAGCTCACGGCTGCCCTGCGGAGCTCACGGCTGCCCCGCAGAGCTCACGGCTGCCCCGCAGAGCTCACGGCTGCCCCGCAGAGCTCACGGCTGCCCCGCAGAGCTCACGGCTGCCCCGCAGAGCTCACGGCTGCCCCGCAGAGCTCACGGCTGCCCCGCAGAGCTCACGGCTGCCCCGCAGAGCTCACGGCTGCCCCGCAGAGCTCACGGCTGCCCCGCAGAGCTCACGGCTGCCCCGCAGAGCTCACGGCTGCCCCGCAGAGCTCACGGCTGCCCCGCAGAGCTCACGGCTGCCCCGCAGAGCTCACGGCTGCCCCGCAGAGCTCACGGCTGCCCCGCAGAGCTCACGGCTGCCCCGCAGAGCTCACGGCTGCCCCGCAGAGCTCACGGCTGCCCCGCAGAGCTCACGGCTGCCCCGCAGAGCTCACGGCTGCCCCGCAGAGCTCACGGCTGCCCCGCAGAGCTCACGGCTGCCCCGCAGAGCTCACGGCTGCCCCGCAGAGCTCACGGCTGCCCCGCAGAGCTCACGGCTGCCCCGCAGAGCTCACGGCTGCCCCGCAGAGCTCACGGCTGCCCAGCAGAGCTCACGGCTGCCCTGCAGCCCCCGAGCTCCTTTCTGGTTGGGACGGGGCTGAGCAGAGCTCGGCCACTGCCGCCCGCCTCCCGAGGCCGGTCCTTGCAGGGCGCTGGGGCAGCAGCATCTTCACCGCTGGGCCGCCCGCACCTCGGGCGCTCGCCCGGGGGTGTCCTGCAGACCCAGCTGATCCACAGGATTGCTCTGAGCCGTGCCAGGCCCTTGCAGGAGCAGCCGGTCCGTGTTTCAGCGCGGCTCGGGGCGTGTGGACACCTCGTGCAGACCTGAGCCGGGCCGGGCTGGGCCGGGATTGACTTTGAACACTGAGCGAGCCCTAATTCGTCTGTTTTACAATTCCTCTCGCAACACAAGGGAATCATCTCTCTCCACTCTCTGCCCGGGCACAAAGAGCAGATAATTAATTCTCTGGGGTAGGGATGAAGCTCTGGGGAGGCTCCACACGCAGAGTCCTGCCCTTGGAGAAGCAGGAACAGCTGCACTGGCCCTCCTGGTTGGGGATTTTTTTTTCAGCTTACCCAGATAATAAGATCCTTTCTCCTCTTAACCTCTTACCTAGAGTGCAATTAGGGGTAAACTGAGCCGGCTGCTCTGTAAAGAAAGATGTGTCCTTACCCTGGTAAGAACAACTCCTTAATTATTAAGCCAGCAGTGGGAAGAGTAGTCTGAGTCTGTCTGAGCCAGGTGAGCAGGGGAGCCTGCGAGACTCACCTGGCTCAGTGTGAATGCCACACAGTGCTTTGGTGAGATTTCCTCTGCTCAACAGGCTCGGTGAAGCAACAAGCTCAGCGAGATGAGTCCTGGCCAGAGCTCAGTGTCCATCCCTCCCTCCAGACCTGCTCCCAGAGCCCATTAGCGCAGCCCGTGCTGGTCCCTGCAGCCTGCAGGCAGGGCCACGCGTCCTGCCCTGCCCAGGGTCAAGTAACACGCGTAGCGCTGCTGGCGTGAGCGTGTTCCACCCTGTGCGTGTGCACGGTCATGCTGGTTAACCCAATCCAGCGGGTTCTGTGGTGTTCTCATGGGAGCAGGCACAGTTAAATGGATCACAGGACACTTTCCACCTCTATTATCTGATTTCCCCTGAACGCATTTGTTCAGGCTCTGCTGCTGTTGTTTGGTGACAGCTGTGCTCACTGAACCATTTTCTAAAAGCAGAGTGCATCCAGTTAACCACTTCACCTGGTACAGCAGTGCTGAGGCTGGGGCTGCGGAGCTCCCTGGAGCTGCCTCTGTGGGAATTGCTGTGGGAGCACGGGGCAAGGCCGGTGCTGAGGGATCAGATGGACCTTGCAGCACCATCATTCCAGAGCTGTGGTCCTGGGGCTTTTCTGTGCAGGCCTTTTGTGAGTTTTCCTTTTTTCCCCACAGGCAAGTAGCAGACAAGATAAGCTGCTTCTGCAGCAGATGACTTACATAAATGTTAATGAGCATCTAATGTGTACATAATTTTCCTGCAAAAGGTGATCAAAGGTAGGAGAGCTTTGACAGCCCTCATTCCAGGGAGCAAAGTGAGGCAATCTCAGCCCAGGGGCCAGAGCTCAGCACTGGAAATGGTGCCTCCAAATGCAGCTGCATTCTGGCTCCATTTGCCTCTTTCAGGCTCCCTTTTTAATCTCTGTTTCAGCTGCCTTTCAAGTGAGCAGGGTTTTTTTTCCCCCATGAAAGAAATATTACTCTCTGAGGCTCATTTTTACAGTGTGTTGCTGCGAGAGCAGCACCAGCCAATTCCCGTCTCCTGCTGCACCACCCACCTGCCTGGATGCTGTGAGGAGCAGCAGCACGTGGGCAGACCTGGGAACACACGTGTCCCCGTTCATGCCATCCCTTCCCTGCTGAGGCAAGCTGGGTGGCTGAAGTGAAGCTCTTTGCTGCCAGACAGAGCACAGGGAGGATGTGAGACACATCCTTAATTTCTGTGAGGGAGTGAAGGCGTCTCCAGCACAGCATCCAGCTATTCCCGCTGACCATCACTGCTTTGTTGTGGGCAGTGTCAGCAAGTCCACGGACTAGTGAGGCTTCAGGTGCTGAGCTCCTCCAGCACATCCCAGGGCAGGGTTAATGCCTGCCTTGGCTTCTCTAAGCCCTGCTGGTGCCCTGTCTGTTGTGCCTGACTCCTCCCTGCCCAAAGCCTGCTCGAGACACGCTGATCCTACACCTTCCCTGGGTGTCTCCTTAGTGCTCAGCAGAGCTGGGACTTCCCCACGCCCACCCGTCCTACACCCAGAGCTGGGGCTGAGTTGGATGGCATTTCGGTTCCGGGCTGCAGCCTTCATGCTGAGCTACTCCAGCTGATAAATGCTGGTTGGACTGATGTCTGTAAGGGCTCTACAGCTCCTGCTTAACGGAAAGCTGGGCTTCTCCTCCTCATTTGCTGAGTCCTGGTCCCTGGAAGGAAAGGGGAAGGAAAAGGGACCCTGCTGAGCCGTGGGAGCGCCCGAGCCCTGCCTGTCCCCTCTTGACACACCAGACTCGGGGCAGGAGTCCCTGAGTCACCCTGGCTGGTGCAGATGATTAAAGGGACACAAATGATTTAAACATCCCATTTCCCATTTCAAGATGTCCGTGACCCTGTAAGACAAGATCTGGGAGATTAATTATTGCAGATACTGTTGTCAGCAAATTATGCCTCTTTCTCTGTTGTCCCTGGTCAGATCATGATAATTACATTTACGCTTTGAAATGACTGAGGTAGTAATGAGGAGCTCTTGGTCTGCAGTTTGTTTGTGACAGGAAGCTGCCAGCCTGTACAATTGAAGTTTGCATTGCTCTGGTTTGACATGCAGTGCACGTGGTAGCATTTCCCTTCCCAAACCAGGGGAGCATAACTCATGGCATCAGGTGCAAAAGCTGGTTTATGAGCCCATAATTCCCTTTATGGAACATTCTTTCAGGGTGGTTTAGGACTTGCTGGGCTGTGATCATTCCTACCAGTAAACCAGCATTCCTGGGATGTTCGCTGCAGGCTAGTGTCAGAAGAACATTTTATCCCTCAAATAACAGCCTCTACATGGTTTAAAAACTTTTCTCTGTAATGAAAAAAGTAACAGTGAAAAAATTGAAGCATTAGGCCTTTTTCCTAACAAAAATACTTGGAACATTTCCACTAAAAACATTCCCTAAGAAAATGAACATTTTCATTCCAGCTCTCTGATAAGCACATTTTGCACAGACAGTACTTCTCATTTCCTACTCACTTTATGACCAGTCCTGGGTCTGACTCATTCCTGCCCATCCCACCTGACCACTGGTTTCTGGTAAGAAAACAGGCTGATAGACATGGGAATGGCTGATGTTTCTCTCCAGAGGACAGAGGTCTCTTGTTCTTTTCTGTGGTTGTATTTTCACTGCTTTTTATGGAAACATAAATAGCCTTGAACAGCTCTGCTCTCCTGGAGGCTGACAACTGACTGTGGAGGGACAATTTCATTGTTTCTCTCGGGTAGTTGAGCAGACACCTTGCAGCTGGAGCAGGAAAGAGGATACAGGGCCGTGTGAGAGCACGGACAGCTCAGCCATCCCTGCTGTTAGGTCTGGGGTTGCGTTCTGGCAGGAGAGCAGGAATGTGTGACTAAAGAGAAGGAAGTTGTATGAGATAAAAGGCCAGGCGTGGGAAGCGATGGCGATAGAGAGGGTGTTTGGTGAGGAGACAGCCCCTGCCTGCTCCTGCCTGCCACAGCAACCCCCCGTGCTCCCCGCGGAAGAGGGGCAGGGCTGCCCCCTCCTCCCCATCTTGTGTGTGGAGGCAGCAGATTGGTTTCCCTCCTGGTGCTTCCTCGAGCAGCTCTCATGTGGCAGCCTGCCTCGTGCAAATGAGCTGAGCTGCAGCTGGGCAACCAAAAGAGGTCCCAGTTTCCTCCGACAGACCAGATCTGGCTTGCAGGTGGCCTGCACCGAGTGCCAGCACGCTGGGAGCTGCTACCAGAGCAGGGTGGCAGCCGGAGCTCGCTGGACCCGCAGTAGCGGCTCCGTTACCCGGCTCCTCGGAGCCAGCCCTGCTCCTCTCAGTTCCCAGGCACGGTGACATATGCTGTCTTAATGCCTCCGGCAAATTGGAATCAGCTTGGCTTTTTCAAAAGCCCTTTCATACAAAGGGCTGACATTTTCTGTGCTTTATTCTGGGGCTGGTTTGGGTTGTTAAAAATTATACCCAGTGGGTAGGAGCTGCCTTACCTCCAAGTGCTTGTGTGGCTACTCTGTATTTTATCACTCTCTTTTTTTTAATTTTATGTTGGTGTAAGGAGAGGGGAACATTGTTTTGAAACAAGTCTGTAACAAGACTGTAACATGACGCTGAAATAGATCTGGAAAAGTGCAAGTGGTAAATACCTGTCTGAAGAACAAACCACCCCTTGCACCTCAAGGACAAGGCCTCCAGCTGTTCAGTTATTCTGCCTGGATCACGGGCTCCAGCTGTAATTTCTGTTTCTCTAGCTAAACTCTACACCTTTTTTTCCACTGCCTTTTGAAAACTGCGTATTTATTCTCTCTCTGCCTTTCCCCATTAGCTGTAAATGCCTTTCAGGGGGTCACACTCTCAAGTGCACTTGTCTTTCCAAAGCTGTGCACGGACACACCCCAGCAGCAACAAGCGCACTGCAGGTCCTCATCTTCCAACGCACCCTGGGAATGCTGGATGTGCTGCCTGCCTTCTCCTTGGATCTTCATCCAGCATTTCTTCTCTCATTTAGTGGAGCCGTACCTCTTCATGTGCCTTGCAGCGGGGCTGGTGTGGTCATTCTCACAGCAGAGAAACCAAGCAAGGCTGTGGAAAGGGATGTGGGAGAAAAGCATGAATGGAACCCTCTGGCAGCTCAGGACAGGTTGTTCACAGGGTTTCAAAGGGACAGACTATTGGAGCAGGGGTGGAAATAGAGTGGAACTGGGAGAAGCTGTGTTGGGCTGGGAAGTGGGGTGTGCCCTAGAATCTGAATCATTTTTCCCAGGAAGTGGCGTTGTTTCAGCGCCGTGACCCCGCGCTGGCCGGAGCACGCGGCACAGCAGTGACTGATCTCCTCTTGTTCTGTGCCTGTTCCCGGAACACGGTGCAGTGTCAGAGCAGGACTTTCACTTCTGCTCTGCAACAACTACTGCGGACTCTCTGATTCCGTATATTGATCACAGATATTCCAGACTGCAGCTCTGCCCTTTTGGGCTGAGCGTGACATGGGCCACAGGCTCGTTCCTGGTGTCTGGACTGGAAGAGCCTGTAAGCAGTGCCAGTCTGAGTGCCTGTGTGTGGGAGGGACAGGTTGGGCTGCTGAGTGAGTGATGCTGACTCAGGTGACTTTGAAAATTTCTTTTCCTGATGCCGAGGACTGCTCCCCGAAGTCAGTCAAATAGACGCAGAGCTGCCCCAAGGGACGAGTCAAAGGGGATTTGGACTGCCCTGCCTGGTGACTGTATTGTGGAGGACAGCACAGAGCAACCTGGGGCTGGGCTGTGGGGCTCTGGCTGTCCGGAACATGCACAGCCGCAGCTGAAAACCGTCCTGTCCCTTCCCTGGGCCAGGGAAACTGCCACAGGCTCCTCAAACTCCTTCCCTATAAGCTGTGATGTGGAAAATCCCCTTCCCCTGCTACCTTCACCACAGAGCCCCCCTAACTGTGGCTCCCTGCCACCATGTCCCCTCCCAGTGTCCCTCTGTCTTGCTTGCCGGGCAGCGTTCTGTCCCTGAGGGAAGGCAGCTCCTGTCATTAAGGGACTGAACCCTCGGTTTTCTTTTTGCCTAGTTCTTGCATTAGCTCAATCCCACGGGCCATGTAGAGGACCTGGAGCTAAAAAGGGTTGATTTGTCTTGTTCTTGCATTGTCTAATGGCTGCTGCCCATTTATACCAAGCTCCAGAGCTCCAGTGAGTCCACTCCGGTCCATTAGATCACCCCACTGAACTGGAGAAAATGAAACATGTCCTTTCCTTGGCAGTGGCTCTGTAAACAGTAAGAAAAGAAGAGAATTAAACCCTGCCCAGTAGGGAGATTGCTCTAACAATTATTTACTTTGAGCAGGCATATCTATATTAATTTGCTTTGGGTTTGCTTGATTTTCTTGATGAAGATTACAGAAGACGAGTTTTAGAGGAAAGGAAATTGCTTAATTGCCGTTCAATACTGGGGGTATGTCTCGGCATTCTGCATTTGCAGAGGTTTTTAATAGAAATACTTAGTTTGGGCTGAACGAAATGTGAATGGAAGTGTGTGTGTCTCTGTGGGTATGTGACTAAGCAGCAGCTTATATTTAAGCCCATCGTTAAGTGAGTTGGTGAGGAGGGCAGAGTTGCTCCACCAGCCTACTCCTCCCTCTCACAACCGTGTATGAGTGTGTGTTTGCAAGGATTTTGTTGCAATTTCCTAATGAGCAGTGGAAAGAAATTATCACACGCTGTGCAAAAGGCATTTCAGGTGTTCTACCTGAAACAGTCCATTGGATTAGGGCAGTTCAGTTGCATTTCTGAAGACAACAGATCTTTTGTCTTTCCTTTTTTGACTTGACATTGGAAAACCTTAAATGAACTATTTTCCAGTGATTGTTTGTGTAAAAGTGTGATTCTGGCAATGCCCTCCCAGATTTCTGTGGTCTTGGCTTTTTCTTTTCAATGTTCTGCTTCTGAGCATACAAATCAATAACTTGTTATTGACTCCTTTGGTAGATTTAATAGCTGTTAATGGGACTCAATGAGAGTTTTGCAGGGTTTCCTTTTAACTTTCAATAGAACTTCAAAAGAACCTTTACATTAAGCTGAAATTTCAGAGGGTGAAGCCCTGATTTTCAGTGGAGAATGGTTTAAACAGGGGGAGGTGGAACAGAAGCCTCAGTGGGTGTCACAGCCCTACAGGGACACGGGCAGAGCCAGAGCAAGCGCCCAGGTCCCAGCCTGGTCTCAGTGGGGTGAGAGCAAAGCAAAGTGAGGAACGGCAGCGCGTGCCAGTCCCGCTGTGGGAGCTCTCAGCCCCACGGCTCTGACACTGGAGCTGGGGCAGAGTTCACTTTTTCCACGCCTGGGTCGGAGCCCAGCTGCCCTCCTGGGTGTCACTCAGCCCTGACTGGCACCACCTTGGAGTGCCTCTGACTTGACTAAAAATAGGCAGTCTGGCAACCTCCTCTGGCTGTGCACAAGTCTCTCACCGAGCTCTGCAGAGCAGCAAGCGCAGGGACATTTTTGCTAAGAATCTTCAAATGGAAAGAGCTACTTTAGCCTGTGGGATTTTCCCTTTCAGTGCCCAGAGGAACATCTCCTGCCCCAGTCATCCCTGCCTTGCTCGGTCCGACAGGGGTCTTGCAGAGCTTCCTTATCTGGGGCCACACGGCAGCTCTTGCAGCTTCAGTTGTTAGGACTGAGCACAGCAGATGAGCATTGGACTGGGGGTCCCAGTGTCCTGTGGATCAGGGGTCCCACTGTCCCACGGCCCTGGGGCTCACCAAGGGGGTTGTCAGCACGCCCCTTGCTCTGCACAAGGTTTTGTGACTGAATCTCCCTTGGTGTTGCCCCCACCCTAATAGATCAGCTCTGAAAAATGCCTAAATACATGCTTCAAAGCTTGAAACAGGGTGATAGGTGTCTTAGAATGACCAAACTGAACCCCTTTAAGTTTATTTTGCCCTGTAAGCTGTAATGGACCCAGATAATTTCAGCATTTCATAGTGTCATCTTCAGTTTAATACACAAATTACTTAATGTGGAGTTGTGACTGCAGGAACACATTGCTGTTTCCTGTCCTGGTCTTAGCAATATTGAATTTCCCCAGCCTTACCAGGACTCAGCTCCTCATGCCAATCACAGAGATTGGTCATTAAAAATGGGACACAAGAAAACAAGGAGCTGTTCCTGTAAGCCGTGTGCTCCAGCTGATGGGAAAGGCAGGAAGGAGGAGATGGGCTTTGCTCCTAATCAGCCAGAGACACTGCAGAGACAAACCTTGTGTGCTCGAGACAGGCCTGAGCCACAGCCCGGCTCAAGAGGCCGTGCTGAGCTGGACCAGGAGCTGGACCTGTCTGTGTGCTGGCTCAGGAGCAATCCTGGCGTGTTGCTGGCACATTCTCCTGCTCTGCCCCCCGTTCTCGCACTCCCCGGGGTGGTGGTTGCCCTGTCCCAGGCTCGGCGGAGGCACAGGGAAGGTCGGACAGCAGACCGGCCCCTGCGCTGGGGGAGGATGGTATTTTGGAGTTCAGGGAAAGCTGTTCCATAGCCAGGGAAGCAGCCACGAGCCGTGTGCTGTGCCAGGGCTGTGCCCCGGGCTGCCGAGGGGCTGCAGGGGCACGTCAGGCACCCCGGGGGCTGCGTGCCCTAGTGCCAAACACAGCTCTAGTGCCGCAGCACGAACACGCAGCCTGGGGCCCCTCCAGCAGGTTGTGGGAGCACAGCAGGCGCTGCTCCACTTTGACAAGCACAGGGAGTGATTAATGAGCCAGGGAAAACAGGGTGACACATGCAAATACTAGAGATCTACAGAGGAAATTCTGAGGATCAAGTCCACCTTTGTAAACAGAAATATCTCTATTATTGCGGAAGACAAGAAGGGAGCAGAGAAGCTCCGTGACTTCTCCAGACAGGCTCTAATGATACTTTCTGCAGTTTGCATCAATCCAGATTAAGCTTTGGGCTGACACAGACGGATCTTAACTAGGCTCTCCTCCAATGGAGTTGCGTGTTCCCCTGTCCCCCGCTTTCCCTGCTGCTGAGCTGGGCTCCTCGCCTGACACGGAGTATCTGCACATCCCCTTGAGCAGCTAACCCAGCTCCCCTGATTGCTCTGCCAAATGAGGCTCTGGTTTCACTGTGATCAGGAGTGCTGCATTGATGAGGACGGTCTGTGTGCGGGAGGAAGTGGGTTTGGTCTGTAACTTTAGTTGTTCCAGGCAGAAATTGGAGCAGCTCAGAGAACTGCTGAAGGAGGCATTCTTGGTCTCCCAGGGTACCTCTGCCAGTGTAAGGCCGCTGACATTGCCAGCCCCTGAGAACTACTGCTTCAGAGTGGACTGAGCCTTAAAAAACCCTCCAAATGTGGGAAACAACATCAAAGCAGAGTTGTGGGAAATGGGAAATGCCACTGTAGCGGCCTGGGATGTGCTGAGCCAGGGTGCGATGAATGGTGCACAGCAGTGCTCCTTCCAGCGCCGTGCTGAGAGCAGGGAGCGTGGCTCCCGGTCTCTCCTAGCCCGGAAAAGTTCACATCGGGTTCGGCAGGAGCTGCACAGTGCCCAGACCAGCCCTGTCAGTGCAAACCCGGGCATTTGGCAGTCTCAGCAGTGCTCTGGAGGCACCGCTCACTAGCAACTGCTGCTTCTCAGAACATCACCGGGCACTGTGTTCTCTTTTGGAAAGAGATCTCACTGGGGCCTCCAAAGAGGAGAGCAGTAATTATTCCTCCGCTCTCCATCTGGGGAGGAAAGCCTTGACCTCCTGGCACATGGTCAGATACTGGAAACAGTTCCCTGCCAATACAAACTTCTGAAAATTTCCCATGTCGCATGAGAGAGGAAAAGCTTTAGTATGAGATTGCAGAGCTGTCTTGGAGTCCATTTTCTTTAGATAGCAAGTACAGATTTGTACTTTGGTTTAAATAAAGTTGAATAAAGAGGAAGTCCTTCAGCCATATTCCAGTTTACTGGGACTCATCCACAGACAGTTGTGGGTTCTTTTGCATCAACTTGAATCTTCTCCTGTGCCTGCTGCTCATACAAGTTGTCCCAGGGCTCTGTGGACACCACGGCACCGTACAAAAGCCGGATCTCAGCACAGCCTGGTAAACCTGGAGGATTGTTCTGGGGCAAGTGGTGACATGAGGACCGTGGTTGAACATGTCATGTGTCAGTCAGGGATGCCATACCTTTAGCAGATAAGGGAACAAGGTAATTGACTTTTCCAGGCTTGTGGTAGCTGGAAACTTTCTCCCAGCTGGTGAGAGCCTGCAGTAACACAGAAGTGTTGGTAATTGCGATCTGCGCAGTGCACATGCTGCTAAGGTGAAGCCTTCTACTTCTTGAGAAGGCACGAGCTTGGAAGGGTTCTGGGCTTGATTGTCATTCTAGACAAGTGTATCCTGACATCCCTTCCTTTTTACTATAAATCAGAAGCAAAATGAATAAATTAGTTATTGAAGTTCCTTGTGGGCTTCATTGATGCGATTGCAGGTGGAAAAGACAGGTAACATAACCAGAGGGAATTGGTGTCAAGGCTGCTCCTTACAGCCCCAGATTATGTCACCAATCAGCTGGTGAAATAAAGAGATTTCCCGCGTATATTTAGTAAATCAACATGACAATGTCATATACAATCGGAGTTAATTAGGCAAACCTTCTTGCTGTGTACAGCATATCTCATGCCTTAGAGGTAGAGAGGCTTCCGTCAATGCTGCAGCCCTGAAGTGTCGGGGGAGCAGCCTGGGTGCAGTTTGGTGCTGAGAGGCCCCTCAGCCCCCTCCTCCTCCTCCCTGGGTACTGCTCGGGGTGAGCTCGGGCTGGGCACTGCGATGCCACCAGCCCTGGGAAGGCAGAGGCCTGGGCTGTAGCACAGGCGCTGTTGGGAAGGGCACTGCCGGGGTTCAACATAAGGGGACACAGGAATCACATCTGGGAAGCCTCGTGTTTCCCATCTGACCTGCCCAGGTTTCCTCAGCCCCTGTGGCCTGACCTGCTGTATGGGCAGAAGTGCCCCGCTTGTCCCCAGGAGCGCTGCAGGATGTGTTCTGGCGTACGAGACTCACTTCTGGGGTCAAGGGGGACACAACTGACAGGAACCCCTGCCCTGCTCGAGCTGCTCACAGCTTCCTGGCATGGCTGCAGCAAAAGGCCTTCGCTCCCTGAAGGCCTTTGCTCGCCCCTGCCCGGGGAGGAGAGGCCGAGGGCAGGGCAGCAGAGGGGCTTGTCCAAGGTCAGCCCATGTCAGAGGCAGGAACCCTGCACCGTTTCCTCCTTCTGACCGTGGGACTCCCATCTGGTTTGATTCAGCTGTCAACCCTGGAGCAGAGAGTGGCAGTAACAAAAGGCTTTTTCAGACATAATCCCACTAAACGGAGACAATCCTGTTATGTTTCCAGGCGACAGGAATTGAGACTTTAGTGCCAGAGTATGAGGACTCTGCCCTAAGGGCTTTGTTTCAGGACTTAACGTCAGGTGATCTCAGGGCCAGCCTGGTCTTTGTGCCCTAAAGCAGCACAGATTAAGCCCTAAACATGTATTTTTAAACTGAGAAAAGCCCAAGAGGTGTGATAGACAATCTGGGATGGGGAGGAAACACCAGACCAGCATCCCAGTCAGAGGGATTAGTCTGGCCAAGACAATAGAAGCCGTGAATCTCCGAGGGGCATGGCCTGACATGCCAGCTGAGGGCTGGGCTGCCCTCCCCATGCCAGCTACACCAGCCTGCCAAAGTTCAAATGTCTGACAAGCATCACACCGCAGCTCCTGTATTCCCAGCCCATGTGTCCCTGATCCCCAGCAGAGGCCAGTTAATACCCAATTAACAGGACTCTTTCTAATGAACTGAGCCTTAACTGCCAGCCACTCCATCCTTTAATCTCTCCCAGCCGAGTGGAAGGGCTTGGCAGGTGTCACTTCAGGCTGGGGTGACAGGGCAGATCTGGCCTGCCAAAGCACAGCCACATGTCCCCTGTCCCCTCACCGGGGCCTCCTCCCCGAGACACCATTTACCCCGGGCCAGAGAGAGCATCCCTGTTTGCATGGGCCCTGCAGCTCGGAGGAGTTCGTCTCTTCTTGTGCCTGTGACTTCCCTGGCCAGGGCAGGTATCCCTGTTTTCCTCAAGGGACTGCCTTGGTCAGTCACACTCTGTCAAAGCTGTTCTTCTTCTGTAGCCATGCTCCGTGTGAAGCACCCAGTGCCACCTGGGTGCCCAGGCAGCCTCTTCATGGCATTTGGTCCCCGAATGCACGAGTCAGCAGTCCCTTGGGAAAGGCCCAAGGATACAAGGAAAAACGGACCTCATTAGGAGATACGGGCATCCCAGAGCCCTCCTCAGACAAACCAGGTGTCTTTAGCTGTAAATCTTTAGAACAGAGGGGAGCCACACCCCCAGTGTCACGGGTGCCCTCAGCACCCCCGAGGGCTGGATCTGGCCCTAGGAAGCCTTAAGGGTGAGCAGCTCAGGAGTTACCTTGGCTTTGGGAGCATCAGAACGAAGCTGTTCCCGCTGTACAGAACGGCTGCCTTGCTTTACAGGGACTGGTGTGCAAACCAGACTTTCCCCTCCATGTTCATCTCAAAAGTAGAAATCTGTGATATGGAACGAGCTGGAAATCCCCTGCACATCCTATCTCAGCTCCCCCAGCCTTATCTCCGCTCGCAGAGGCTGTGGGCATGCAGTGCACAGCAGCCTCGGGCAGGGCAAAGCGTGAAGATGCAGCACAGTGTGGGTGCTGTGGAATTTGGGGTTGGGGCCAAATGAGGCCGTGGCGAGAGAAGGATCACATGAATTGTAATTCCTAGTGGCTAGAGACATCCCCTGCTTCTCCTGTGCCTCTCTGGCTTCAGGCAGCAGCAGCAGCAGAAGCCGGTGGTGGGTTGTGCTGGAGCCAGTCCTGCCCTGAGCACCTGATGTACCTGGGAGGTGCCCAAAGCCTCACCAAGAGCTGGTTTGCAGTGGGGAGCCTGGCAGAGGCAGTACTCAGCACACGGAAATGAGGTTATAGCACTCAAGTAATCGTTCGGGTGATGCCATCTCTGCGTGCCAGGCTAGCACAGAGATTGTTTCGTTGCATTGTCCTGTTCCTTTCACCTGCAGATCTCGGCGCGCCTCACATGCACCATTGCGGACACACACTGACCTGGGGAGGGCTGAGGCAGCATGAGCCCAGCTCACGAAGGGGGAGGTAGAGAGCAGGAACGCATTAAACACTGGCTTCTGTCTCTGTCAGGTGCACGCGAGAAGCTGGGCCAAAAAGTATTTGCTTAAAGCCCCGGAGCAAATGGCTGGAGCAGATCACGGAGTCGGTGCCCCAGCCTTTGGCTGCCTCAGCAACAAAATACCTCCGTCCTCACAACTGGGACAGGAGACAGTGGGAGGAGAATACGATCTCCTAGATCGCAGGGCTTCTCCAGAGTTTTGGGGAACTGCTGGCCCAGCCCCAGATGCTGTGACACAAGCTGCTGGCACTCCTGGTGCTGTGACAGGCTCTAGCCTGGGCTGAACTGTGCCCGTTGCCCCGACGCTCCTGCCGGGTGACACAGCTGTAGCCCAGCCTGGCACAGAAAGGTTCGAGCTGTTCACTCATTGTTTTCGAGAGCTGAGGAAGCAGACTGGATCCTGAGGGGTCACTGAGGATCCTGTGGGATCTGTGCAAACATATTGCCAGAGCAGCTTGTGCGGCTCCCCCCACTTTGCAGCCAGCAGTGTCGAACAGCAGAACTGAGTGTGAAACAGCTTCCCCGCAGACCCCATTAGCCTGAGCTGGAATTGCCAACATAAGGCCGGGCCCCGCAGCCCTGGAGAGATGCTTGAGCTGTACAGTGCATCCTGTCAGAGCTTCCCAAAGCAGGAGGCAGCGAGACTCAATGAGCAACGACTGTGCCCTTTTTGCTTTTAGGCACAGGGCCACCACTTGCCCTTTGCTTCCAAGCAAAGCCCTGGTCCCTGCCCTGTGCCAGCAGGATTCCCTGCAGGAGCAGGCTGCACTGAGGGTGTCCTTCTGCCTCTGATGGGGTGGGGTTTCTCTCTGCCTTAATTTTCTCCCAGATGAATTTCTCCTGTGCCTCTAATTAAGCTTCCTCTTTGGCTTAGGACTGTGGACAGTCTGAGCATTTGTAAATTAGCCATCCACCAGACAGGCTTTGTCCAGCTCTCAGCCCTCTAATTACTCTGCTCAGCCCCCAGAGATGAGGGATCTGCAGGAGACAGACTGAGCAGAGCAGATCAGGTGTGACAGACCCTGCTTGGACAGCAGCCCTGGGAAACATGGTGCTGCTGCCCAGCACAAAGAGCTGCAGGGGCACAGCCTGAGCCTGGGCCGAGCAGAGCCCTGTGCTTGCACGTTGGGAAGAAAAAACTCTTCACTTGCATGTCTGGGCTGTGTCAGAATCCCCCTGGCCCTGTGTGCCACAAGCTGGTGTTCCCCCAGGGCACAAAGTCCTGCCAAAGCGCCGCGCTGACGGGAGGTGCCCCAGGCTGTGCCCTGACAGCTCTGAGCCGAGTCCCTTCCTCCTTGCCCGTGTGCCACTGTGGTGCTCTGGTCCCAGGGGAAAGGAGGTGACCATCCCTGACTGAGGAGGTGACCAGCAGCTGGAAGCACCAGCACAGGTGACTCCGGTTTGCTGTCTCACTCCAGAGAGCACCCTGGGACAGGACGGCACCGGGAATAGGCTGCTTTGGGAGAGTGCTATAACACAGCCTGTGGGATTCAGTTCATCATTTGAAGGAGACACATTGCAATCTCCTCTGCAGCTCCTTCACCAGCAGAGCCTGAGCAGCCCTTGCTTGAGTGTTTGGGTTTGTTTACAGAAAGTATTTGGACAATGCAGCAATTGTGGGGTTTCTGTGTTTTGAGAAACAAACATGCGGGCAGAAGAGTTGGACTCGTACACTGGGCTTTGCAGGACAAGGGCTGAGGAAACTTGTCTAGCTGGGCTTGACTGGGGAGGCACAGGGAGCACAGAGCCCAGCGACTGCTGCTCCAGGTGCAGGCACAGGCAGCCCTGCCCAGCTCCTGGCAGTCACAGCCACGGGCACAGCAGAGGACGGGGGCATCTTGCGGGGCAGCAGTGTGTTTGCCCTGTCCCCCCCGGGGCAGGGCAGCTGCTGCAGGATCACTCTTTATGCAAAGATTAAAAGAAAAAAATGCTCCTTTCTGAGCTTGCTGCTTTGTCTAAGTCTTGAATGATTTTCTGTCACTAGGTATCAAACTGCAGTTGAAAGGATTTCCCGTTGACATTTAGCAGTATTAAATTACAAAATAACCACAAGTCAGCCACTCAGTATGATATAAACAGTGGGATTTGACAGAGCTTTTTCTGGCCTTGGGGACCAATTTACTCATTTTTACAGTCCCAACTCCAGTCATCCACTGGTAATGCACAGCGCCTTTTGGACACCACCTATTTGGAATTAGAGACACATATGGCAGAGTGTAATTACCTATTTACTCTGCTGCTGAATCAGCAAACTGAGGCTAGTTAACATTACAGCTCGTAAGCCCCTTTCATAAACATGGGTCAGTGCTGGAACTGAGCAAAATTAATTCAAAAGAAAGAAAGAATTCCTCTAGAAAGGGGAGCCAAAAAAATCAGATGATTTAACAGGGAAAAAATGGACCCTCAATGCTTTCTGTGAGCAAGAAATGTGAGGAACCCCAGCCAGGCTTCTGGGAGGAGGGGTCTGGACCATTGCTTATTCCCACTGGTATAAATCGGGAGTAGCTGTGGAAATGTCTTGCTGAAAATCTAAAATAAATGAGAGGGAAATCAGGCACATTGGCCAGAGCTCCGGCTCAGCTCCCTGAGGAAACAGGCAGCTGGTCTGAGCTCTGGGCTCTGCATCCTGCCACCCCACGGGGTCCAGCTCCAGCCAGGCTTTGTGCTGGCTTTTGGGGCTGGGCTGTGAGTCCCACTTGTTTGCACCGAGAATCTTTTAGCCCCTTGTCACCGGCTGTGACGCTGGGGCTGGACATGCCCAGGGCCTGGGTAAAAACCCCTCTGACTTTGCCCCCCCTGGCAGCCCTGCCCTGGTTAACAAGCAGTGGCACAAAGAGCTGCGCAACTCCGTGAAGTTCAAACATTTCCTGGTGAGTAAACGCAGAGCAGCCAAGGTGGGGAACGCTGCCCGGGCAGGAACACTGCGGAGAGGCGCTGCTTGGCTGGCACGGCACAGGGGCTTCCCCCGCCTGCAGCCACGGAGAGTCCCAGCCTGCGGTGCTCCAGCAGCTGCACAGGCGATGCTGGTGGGATGTGGAGGATGGAGGAAAGGGTTAACTTCCACCAGGACCAGCTGCTCCCAGCAAGGAGCAGTGTCCGGCCCTCTGGGCGGACCAGCCGAGGGGAACCTGTCCAGTGGGTAACTGGATCTCCCAGCCCCATGTCTCAAGGGCGCTGGGGGCTGCTCTGTTGCTGTGAAGTGGTTCCTGTGTGCGACTCTGGGGAATCTCAGCACCCATCCACTCTTGGCTGCAGGATCCAGTGGATTCTGCCTTAACCCAGGCACTGGCATGAGGGTGTGGGTGTTGTGTTCTTGTTCCTGGGGTTTGCACATTTACAGTCTGTGAGTACAAAGCATCACAACAGCGGAGCTCTGTGGGATGTGTCTGGGGATGGTGTGGAGTGGAAAAATGTGTCCCTGTCGGCCTGGGGTGTGGGAGAGGTGCTCCAGGGTTCAGTTTGCCAGGTTGCAGTGCAACATGTCGGGCTGGTGGCTGGGGAGTGGGGAAAGCTGACCCTTGGGAGAGTGGGGAGGGCAATGGAACACCTTGGGCATGGAGCTGGGTCTCTGCAGGGTCCGTGTGAGCCCCGTGTTCCGCTGGGCACTGCAGTGGCGTGCAGGGCTTGGCAGCAGCACGGCCAGTCAAGGGCAGGGGAAGCAGGCAGCTTCCCGTCCTCTCCAGATGTGCCAGAGGCAAAATAATAGGAATCTAGGCTGCCAACAGCAAAGCGAGAGGTACTTCTGGAAAGCACCGTCTAAAGCTGCAGGGACATGTTTCTCCTCCCACTGACTCTGAGAGCTTTGCAGTGATTAAGACACATCCCTGCCAGGACTCCTCTGTGAAGCTGCTATTAGGTGGTTTCCCTGTGGGACAGGGTGAGGTACAGTGCTTCACAGGGATCTGGAGCGAGATAGGAGACGAGGTGTTGGTCCCTGGCTCCATCCGCAGCCGGTCCTGCTCGGGCGTCTCTCCCGGGGGGAGCTTTGTGGGTCCTGCTGTGGAAAGCACCCGTGAGCTGTGCTGCTCACAGGGCGGGTGGTGGCACGTTGCTACCCCTGGCCTAATTTGAGTCTCACCTGGCTCCTGCTATTCCAACATGGAAAGGAGCCATTTTAATTTCCTACCTCCACATTAAATTTGCTGTGGTGACCAGTCACTGCCACTGACAGAAGGAGGGAACTGAGTTCCCTGGCTGAGCTTTGGAACCTCAGGGGCCACAGCTGACGGGGCAGGGAGCAGCACAGCAGGGTGGGCACAGCCACCTCGCGTGTTTGCCCTGACAAACCTCCTGATCTGCACAGACAAGTGCCCAGTCCTGCCCAGCACCCCGGGCTGTACAGCAGTGACCAGCTGCACTGCAGCTACAAAGGCTGAGGTTTAAGCTGTACTTTTGAGTGCTTCAGGGAAGGACATTACTGTGAAGTGAGCCTGGCACCCTGGAGCAGGGTCCTGCCACCAACAGCGCTGGAGCAGGAGCAGCCGCCAGCTCCTATGGGTGCCCCCACTTGTGCTCCTCCTCTTTTCATTTTCACTCTTCAAAGGCCTGGGCATCTCCTGGGAGGCTGTATGGGGAGCTGGGATTTGAACTCATTGGCTTTGTGCAGCCTGCACCTGTATCTCACTGGTGTCTGCAGCCTGTGGGGAAACAGTTTTCTTTCTTACTTTGCTTCATTTTGTTTTGCTTTGGTCTGGCTTGGTTTGTTTTTGTTTGAGAGGGGAGGAGATGGAAGAGAGAAAGCGACAAGCGCTTGGGAGGACCAGCTCGTTCTGGGTGAGATGCTGCTCAGTAGGAGCAACAACGCCTCAGAGGTAGCTGGTGAGACTGTTGGAGGGAACAGGACTGGCAAACCCGTCCCTCTCGCTGAGCTGAGGCCTCATTTGCAAGAAGGGGTTGTGCTGGGGAAGCTCCTCTGTGGCTGCTGGTTGGACCTCTCCTGCCCAATGTGTGTGCAAGGCAACCCCACGGTGCGTCTCCGGTTGTGGAGGCTGTGTTTGGTACAAGCAGAAAATAACACAGAATTTCTTCCTTTTTGCCCCATCTCCCTGCACAGGGACTGTGTGGAGGAGGAGGCTCAGACCGTAAAGCTGGGCAGCAGGACTTGCATGCCCTTATTCTTCCCTCTGCTATTATTCTCTCTGCTAGCATGGATTTTTCACTTCAAGCATTAGTTTCCCAATCTGTAAAACAGAGATGGAAACTAGAAGCCTCGCAGGAATATTCTACACACTTCAGATGGAGTTTGTATCGTCTGAATTCACATCTACCTGCCCCGTCCCCCCAGCCCTGTATCTTTTTCTTTCTCTGTGATTTCAGATCGAGTCTCATAAATCTTGTTCCAGGCCTAAATTAAATGACTGCTTAGAAGTCAAATCCCATCTGTGGCATGCCCTGTGACCTGGCAATCTTCCTTTCCATCTCCTGGAGCTGGCAACGTCCCAGGGTCTCAGGGAAGTTCTGCAGAAGGATTGTCAGGCTCCTGGGATTTAGTTTAGATCAGTATTTCCATCCCCAAAACAGGTTTTGGGGGGAAGGGAGAGAAGAAAGTAGTTTGATTTCCAAACAGCAGTTTTAAATTGGCCATGTAAAGCCCATACACTTAAACTGTGAAGCAGTCTGTTTTATATTGGAATTTGTTGGATCCTCTTAAAGGCTGTGGAAACTTAACTACAAGAAGTCCTGTTTCTCCCACACTTGCTTTCCCTGGGTTCTGTGTTCTCCGAACATCCTGCCCTGGCGTGTGCCGCAGCCGCTGGCAGTGGCGGGGAAGGGGCTGCAGTTTGAAATTCTGAAGCTGTCAGAAGTCCGATTTTTATCTCAAGTGAGCATTTTTGCTTAATTTAATACCAGCACTTTGAAGTGTCTGAGCACTGCACAAAATGTACCTGAAGAATGTGGAGGAACAGAAATAACAAGAGGAAGCTGTTAGAGAAGCAGCAGGAGATGGGATTGCAGCAGGGCAGGGTCAGGCTCCGGCCCCGCCGCACCGCAGCAGGGGTGCCAGCAGCATCCCCGCACAGGGAGCCGGAGCTGGGACCCACTCCAGGGCTTTTCCACGGGAATTCAGCAAGACCCATTTTCTGATGAAGCTGAAGTTGGCAGCACATGTAACAAAGCCAAGGAGTTCACTCCAGAACACAGTGATTTTTAATAAAGTCACAATTGCTGCTCTGTGCTAAATGAGTCATTTTAAAGTCAGTCCCTCATAAAACAATCGCTTCCCAGGTCCTGCTTCCTTCCACACGTGCCTCACCAGCACAGCATACTTTTATGGCACAAACACCACCTTCGCTTCTCTTGCTGCTCGACAGTTACTGCTTGTTCCCGGCGATTTCTCAACAGGGTGTGCACAATGCCAGGGAACAGCGTGCTCGGAGGAAGGGCCGGCAGCATCCCCATCCAAACCCAGCGGCGTGAGCCGCCGTTCCGGTGACAGGTGCCTTGACGGGTGCGTGTGACACCGCCCTGCTGGGCACAACGGGCCCCTGTTCCCTGGGGCGGGGGTCCGGGCCGTGCCCTCCCGGCCGTGCCCACTGCCGGCCCGCAGGGCTCAGCACGGACACTCGTCTCGTCGCTTTCTGGTCCGCTGATCTTTTGCAAACTTTGGCAAACTGAATTCAGTGTTGGAGCCTCCTTCAACTGCCTGCCAAATTACATAAAATTATTTAAAACTGGCCAGTGAGCTAAAGGATGGGGGTGGAGGAGGTGGGGGAGCTGACAGATGGATGGTGTGAATGCAGGAGCCCTGCGTCCTTAGGAAGCCAGGCCTAAATCATTCAGGAAACCGAAGAGGTCTCTGATCCATGAACCCTTTTGTTCCGAGGCACTAATCTACCCAACCAACCAAGCTGTTGAAGTGCAGGATGATTTAGTTTACTTTGCTTATTTGCTTTTTGAGGAAGTGTGGGCCAAAACGATGGTTGGGAATATGGCATGTCTGGCATTATTGACTGCGGATCGCAGCCTTGTAAAACGGCATTTTTGTGAAATACACTGTGAGCATTTGTAACCTGAACGCAAACTGCCAAACACACGTTCACACAACTCTGGTATTTGGTTTAATATGTATATATTATCTTTTACAATTTAGACCTAATGAAAAACATGTGGTTTGTGCTGAGTAAAAGGAATAATAGAACTTTGTGCAGGCTGCGCCGGTTCCTGCTGGGCATTACCGACCGCATGTGCTCTCTTGCTGGCTTGTGACTCCAGATACTGCGGAATGACTTGAACATGTTCCTCATCCCCACCCAAACCTGAACATTGCGGTTTGCAAAAACGCTGTTGTTTTGGCAACCCTCCAGATCCTTTCTGGGCATTTAAAACTTGGCTGAAACTAGTGGAGCAAAAGCACGTTCCAAGTGTTTTCCCAGGCCTCTAGCACAACACCTGACTGCGCCGTCGCTTTCCTCCCGATACTCCATTGCTCCAGTTGTCTTCGCTCTTCTCTCAGCAGCAGTGGCACCCCCGGGGTACCTCCCTGTTTCCTTCCGGTTTAAAAGAAATCCCCATATCTGCCCAGCATTTGAACCAGGGGCACCGAGACATTTCGGTTCTGTGGTTGTTCACATCTGAGAACTGCAAACAGCGAGGACAGCGATGCTTCACGGGCTCTCCGGAGACCTGAGTCAGCACTTTCAACTTCCTGAGTGGTACAGACTTAAGAGCGCATGAAACGGGGCTGCTGCTTTAGAAATGGCACAGAAACCCTACAAATGCAGAAAACTGCTCAAAGAAATGTAAATTTGAATGAGAGCCATTGAAACGCACAGGAAAATCCTTCATTGTGAATGTAAATTTAAACAAAACCGTCTACCTCCTGCCTTCCCACACAAAGGAAACCTGCTGCCTCTTCCCTAGGAGAGTGTTTTACCAAGCTCATATGAAACTCTTTTTACAACATCCCTTTGTCTCTCTTGGAACCTGACCAAGAACTATAAGCCTTTAAAGAGAGCTTTTTGCTTGTTCAGGCCCAAGGGGAGTAGCTGGGTATAAATAATAGATCGGCCTCTTCTGTCTCCAGTGTTTCTGTTCTGCTGCTCCTCGCAGACACAACCTGGGGAAGGTGTGGCGGTGCCTGCAGCAACACGAGAGCAGTTATCTGCTCTCCCTCGAAGGAGCACGATGATAAAGTGAGAAACAGCTGACAGGACCCGAGCTGGTATGTGCAGCCCAGCGGACGTGACGTTCCAATTTTGGAAAACTACAACTGGGGAGAGTTGCTCGCTCGCTGGACCTTGCTGCTGTTTTCCATACGGGGAGCCTTGGGAGAGCAATGTCTTATCTGTCGTGCCTGCTCAGCAGAAACAGCAGCTGATGGTCAACAATTAATACCTTTGGAGCATACACCTCGCTAGGGAAAAGTGTTAGGGATTTGCAATATACAGCCAGGCAACATGAACTCCTTGTTTTTCAAAGGTGAACAGCTCTGCCACATCATCCTAGAAAGCCACAGTTGTCCCTTGTTTTCAGTTTTGCCAGTGTTGCATTTTCCCTGTCACCCTTGCCTGTGAGCAGCGGTGTTGTAACCCCAGTGGTCTGAGCCATCCTGCTTCTCACCCGCCCCGCTCCCACCCAGCCCTGCCTTTCTCCTTTGATCTTGTCCCTTCTCAGCTGTTAAAACCCACCTGCCCACCTCTCCTAGCAGCTACCCTTTAACAGTTGTCTCTTCTCCCCCAGTGCCAGATTCTGCCTTGAATTGTCAAGTTTGACACTGGCAGTTTGTCAGAACCGCAGTTCCCACCCGCTCCTTCTCCGCTGCCGTGGGCTGTGAGGAGGGGAGGTAGGTGCTGTTGTGTAGTCCCAAAAGGAAAGTCTGTATTTATCTCTTGGCAAGCAGAATTAGGAACTTGAGGGAGAGTATGCAGGCTTCTGCTTTCTCCTACTCTTCAGTTCCCTTCTTGGTCTCTCTGGGCAGATTAAGGCTTTTGTGCTGTTTTTACCAAGGTCAGCGATCTATTCTTTTGTATTCACTGTTCTCCACTCAATTAGTTGAGGGCATTTAACATGGATTTTTCATATTTGCATCGCAAATTCTAAATGATCCATGAAAGGCAGCTGTTCAGAAACTTCTGAATTCATTATCCCCAGTGTCTCGGAGTAAAGAAACTTTGCCAGCCGTTCGGCTGGGGCCCTGAGTAGTCAGTATGATGGGAAACTGTCAGTCACTCGTAGTCTGCATCGAAGAATTAATGTGATGCTGTGGCATCTGGTTTCCATTTTACATTCCCTTCAACCTCTTCTTCACCTGACTTGCCATTTACTAATAGTTGTGTCTAATAATAGATCAGCAGCTGGAGACCGGTGTCGCAGCACCCCTGAGGCCTTTGCCAGCAGGGTCACCACAATCCTTCCACGTCTCCTTGCTGTGCGCCTGCCTGTCCACCTGGGAGAGCAGCCCTGGCGGCCCCCAGCACCGTCCCTGCTGCCAGGGACACGGGCTGGGCCCGGTACGGGGTGCACAGGCCCAGGGTACAGCTGGGCACTGCTCCTGATGCACAGCGTGGCGCTTCTGTGTGACACACGCGTGTGCAAACGCCCCGCCATCCCTGAGCCCCCAGCTCTGCGCTCCCAGCCCGTGTCTCGGCTGCGTTCCTTGCTGCAGGAACAGCGTGGCTGAGAGCCAGAGCCTGCTCTTGCTTTCTCTGCTCTTTCCTTCCTTCCTGCCTTCCTTCCTTGGGCTCGCTGGGTGTGACAGTCTGAACACAGTTGTTTATTGCTTTTGTTTCCCCATCTAATCAGATCTCTTTCCCTGACATTATGCAGCTCAGCACAAGCACTCCAGGTGGGATGAATCCAGTTCAGTGCCCTCCTCCCACCCTTGGCTGCTCCCATCACTAATGAACTGCAAACAACCATGTTCCCCATGTTCAACCTTCACCCTGTCCGATGCATCCATAATCTAAATATAGGCCATAATTATTCCGCTGGCGTCTGTTGGCCCATTGACAGAACTGACAGTGGCAGAGGTCGGGAGACCCTTTGCACCTTTAATATATTCTCTTAACCATTTCCCTGCCGCTGATTGTTACAGTCTCCCTATCACCCAGTGACTGCCCGGGGTTTGTTCTTCGGCTGTTCCAAAGCTGTTCCTTACTCTGCTCGGTTCCTGTACCACTGAACGCTGATTATTTTCTTCCCTCTAATTGGGACACTTGGTTTGTTTATCTGGTTGTGCAATCAAAATGTGAACCCAGGATGCTCTTTTCCAGCCAATGACCTGCATCTCCCCCAGATGCAAATCCCAGTGCTGAGAAAATGAGTGCAGGAATCGATCTCTTGGCCAATGCACTGTTTCCATGTTGGAAGCAGAGGCGCTGACTTTCCGTATTATTATTTTTATGGCCCTGTGGAACAAACAGTTGAAAACGGTGCTGTGAGAGTGAACAATGAGGGGAGAAGCTAATTTGTGCTGTAAGTAATTTGATCGCAAATCATTTAAAGAATGTAAATTGTAGGGGAGAGATGTCACTCCTGGCAGAAGGTCGCCTGTGTCACCTGTCAGGCAGTCCCCAGTGGCGATCATGAAAATTTCTTTGTGGGATTATTAATAAATAAACATAATGCTCTGCATTTCTGCAGCACCTTTCGGTGCAGGAACAGAAAGCACTTCAACTTTAAGAACTATGCTGTGCAATTAGTTTAACTTCCTTTCAAAATACTATTTTAAAGGTTAAATTTGTAATTTGTTTGAATGTTACCGTCATAAGATGGTATTAAATTTAAATGACATTTCCACCTCCACCCCAACTCATTTTGAGGTAAAGTGCAATCTCCATTTGACATCTTGATGAATTAAGTGAAGTGACAAGTCATTAGTTCTGAGACACGCTTTAAGTATTTGCAGTGCAGTAGCTCTTGGAAAGCATAACAGTGGTCAGGATCCAACGTGCTCCTACAATGGACAAAGTTTTTGTCCCGCAGAATTGAGTTTAGTTCAAAACCACAAACAGCAGTAGAAGAGAAGGAAGGTTGGAGGTTGACCCCTGTAAGCGCGGGCAGTCCCACAGCACACGGACACGAGGTTATGATCCTAAAGCTGGCGTGCTGTCAGTCAGTGTGCAGTGATGCGCTGCTGCTCTGCCAAGGGGTGGGCCCGGGCTGTGCACCTCGCTGTGTGCGTCCCCAGGACTGTCCACGAGCTGGAGGAACACCTGGAACAGGCAAAGAGAACGTGGAAGAAGAGCTGATGCTGTTGTATGATCCCTGTGTGTTCTGCTAGCAGTAGTGCCTCATTTTGCATTTGCATCCTTTTGTCTCTGTGGATCCGTACGATCAGTCTGAAATGTAAAATCACCCACAGCTTCCTCTGGGCAGGAGTCTCCTTTTGTCCTGTGTTTTTTGCACAACAGCAAGCACGGCTTGGGTCCTGACCCATGAGTAGGACCCAAAAACCCTTCATTTCCCAATCGGCCCTGCTGCCATTAACGTTTATGGCAAAATTCATCCCACTTCTCTGGCTGTGAAATGATACAGCATTGGTGCTATGAACCAATCTTCAGAGTGAAAGAAGAGAACAAATCACCAAAGAAAAGGATTGCCCAGAATAGATTCCTCAGAAACTGTTCCCCACGAAGGGGCTGGGAATGGGAAGGTGCATGCCTGCAGTGTCTGGCAGGGTCACCCCTGTAACATCTGGCTGTGAAAGCCGGGGAGCTCTGCCAGCTCCTTTGGAATAACAAGCCGAGCTCATGAAGACAGAGCGTAGCTGTGCATTCCTGCGAAACTCGCCCGGAACACTTGGAAAGGGTCACCAGAAGGAATGTCAGGGAAAACAGGGGAAGGGCCTAGGACTGTTAAAGCCAGAGCTGCTCAATCTGGCTTCAATTGCTTTTCTCCTTCTCTTTTCTCTATTTCTTTCTCCAATTCTCTTCTCTGGCTGTGCGAGGGGAGGCATTTGAGCCTCACTAATGACCAGGGACACCGTGTAAACGATATAAACAGGGATCAGCTTCAGGCAGGTCTTTAAGAAAACAGGGAGACAGAGCAGTAAAGCGGGTGTCTTGCTTACACAACACTGAAGTAGTTAGAAGGGTTTATGTTCACGATCAGCTTAACGTGTGGTGTGAGTTCACAGCTGAGCCCAGGCTCTGCAGTCACCCGGTGACCACACTCACACCCTGCCCCGAGGAGCAAGAGGGAGGCACCGGAATCAAGGTGCTCCAAAGCCCGGCACCAAGGGCAGGGTGAGCTCCAGCACCAGTGCTGTGGCAGCTCCAGGCTCGCACAGCTGGAGCAGAGGGACAGCTCCAGGAACGGAGCTGCGGAAAGGAAAACGTGTGAGTCAATATTCATCCATATATTCATGATCTGGAGGCTTGGGTGCTGGGATGCTCATTATCTAGGCATGACCTTAAAAACTGCACTTGATGGAGAACACGGCAGCCCATCTGCTCGGCAGCACAGGCTGCTGGGGGCCTCACCCCAGCACGCTGCTCCCTGCACTGCTCCTCTTTGCTGGAATACAGATCCGAGGGCACAGGCTCCATCTCCGAACTCTTTGCTGAGGCTGAGACAAGGCATCCACAGCTCTTCCTCTCTCAAGAGCACAGTGGGTGCTACCTGTGTGTGCAGGACACACAGCTTACTCCGTGTCCCAGCTGCAGCTCTGTACAGCAAACTTCCTCCTCCTCGCCCCAAAATAAGCAGCAACCACAAGACTGGGTGCTTGAAAAACTCCATCTTCCACTTTCCCTTCCACAAAAGCAACAGTAGCAGCCATCCCACAGCCCCTGTGAGGCAAGGTGGAGCTCCTGCCCTGAGCTCTCTGCGGTTGGGGTGGTGGCAGGTGCCACCCAGCAGCCTGGCAGGGACAACCCTGCAGCCGGCCTGGATGCGACAAGGAGAGTGTGCCAAGGCCGAGGTGTTCCTTGCACTGGGATGGAACACCTCTCCCAACTGTCCTCTCCATGCAGGACAATGAGCAAATTCATGAACGAAAACTCACAATTTCCTGCTCTGTGAGAACAAGAGGCCTCTTCCACTTTTTCTGCACTGCCCCGCCCTGATTTCAACTGACCAAAGAAATGAATGAGCACTGTTTGCTGCCACTTCATCACTTCAAACACACAACCACCAGGAAAGAGGAAGCAATGTTCAGTTTTCTGTCCATGTGAAAAATCCTTCTGCTCCTTCCTCCAGACACCTTCCTGAGCCTGTTTTCGAGCATCCCTTCTTCTTTAAAAGAAAACGTGTCTTTCTTCTAAGCAATTAAACTCTCTAAAAAAGGCCATTTTCCCCATCATACTTTCCCATCTCCCCTTTCCTGGATGGCAATCACATCCTCCAGATCTCACGCTGAGAAGGATATTCTGCCACTGGTCACATCTGGTTCCCTGATGAGATCCGCAGGCAGCCGGGCTGGAGCTCTCTGGGTCACGTGGTGGCTCTGGGTTCCTTATCTTCCCCAAGACCAGCGCTTTTAATCTGCCTTGATTCTGTTTCTCTCCTTTCCGAGCACGCTTATCAGTTTGAGACTAAACTGCTGCGCAAATGCTCATGAGATCAATGCACAGATCTTAAATATGGTACAAAAGAGGTGTTTCTGTGAGCAATCTGTTGGAGAGATTTCGTGCTGCCTTTTCGCCTCGTTCCACGCTGGTATGCATTCCTGCAGCATTAATGCTTCCTCTGGGACCCAACCTTATGGAAATCTGAGCCGGAGTGTGCAGGCTGCAGCCGCTCTGTGGAACTCAGCCTGCGTGGAGGGAGCTGCAGCCCTGCCTGTGGAAAGAGGAATCCACAGCCTGCCTTCTCCAGCTACCACTGGAAAACCAACTCTCCTTCAACTCCACAATTCGCATTTGAAGAAGAAGATCATTTTGGTTTGGGGG